>LOND01002568.1:30358-45445 GCA_014220965.1 Paragonimus kellicotti
AAGAACTTAACCTGCAGGTGTTTTAACTTGGAATACTTATTACAAACACTGGCTTAGGCAAAGTCAGGCAAATTAAGGATTCTGTAGTGGACGAACACACGTTATCCATTATTCTGCCGAACGATAACAAAACCACCGAAGTTAGTGATAAGTAGGTTGGCAGGTTCGGTATGTTAAAAGGGACCCAATAACGTAAAATCTGGGCTCCGTCTAGATTCGATAGAGTGCTAGGAACAGCATACTCATCTGTGGCAAGCGCTCTACCAGCCGAGCTACGAAGCCCTATCCACAGCTCAGAAATTTCACACCATGACTGATTTGCCCACCCAATCTTTTGTGTCATACGTACTCCACCAAGTGATGAGATTCACTTCATGAACTGGATTTTTCTAACCTTGAACGTCAGAGGCCAACAACAGCACTCTTGTGAATCGAAATTATACTAACACTGATAACAGTTGTTCTGCCACATTCAGAGAGAGTATAATTCCGTTTACGATACGCTTTAACATGATCAAATCATAAACCTAGTATACGTTTAGTTTTTCCCAGAGATAATGTATGCAATGTAACAGTTACGTATATTTCAAGACTCATCACACTTCCAAATGAATGAAACTTCAGGGAGCTGTTAGTAAGCAAACCTTTCAAAATTTTTGAACATGGTGAATTTTTGACTTAGTCACTCAACAGTGTTTACAAAAACAGTGTTATTATTATTATTACAACAGCAAGAATTTTAGTGTTTACTTTGTATAAAGAACAATTTAGTTCCTCGTAAACTCTCTTTTCAAGGGTCGCTTTTAGTTCTTACGTTTGCAAAATTGCAAAATTGTCTTTCGCTGGTGTTTGGGGAACCTGTGAACATTTTCTTGTGGGCGCTGAAAGCATAATTTGGAATGATAGTGACACTAATCATTGAACATTTTACTTTTGTTTCAGGTCATAAATGTTCCGGTGCGTGTTGTACAGCCATACCTCATCGGAGAAAAGTGGTGCCCATCTCGCAACCGGAGGCCGATGTGCATATTGACAGTACACCCTGTGAACCTGAGACACGTGAGGCAACATGTCGGTCAGGTGAATCGACTAACAATAGTTCAACAAAATTGTTGAACGCAGCCTCCATGAAAATGAGGCAACGACTGAGTGGCAAACAAAATCTCCAGGAGCCTAGGCAAGATCCACTGTATGTGACGTCCTCAAAGGAACAGGTTTCCAAATCAGTGAGATCTCCAACTGCCGTTATTTCACACAGTACACAAGGATCTCCATTTCCTCCACCGACTGCTCATGAGGTGGGTAGCATCAATCATTCGGGAGATCAGAAATCAACGATACCGGAAGTGTACATTCAAACGGAAGCAGATATGAAGTTGAACAGAAAGAAATACTCTAAAGAAACACCAATGGAAACGGAAAGTAACGAACCAAAAAAACAGGCGGCGGTGTCTCAATTTCGCCATGTTCGTAATATTTTGGAAACCAACTACCCGAGCTTATCAGAATTAACAATGGTTATGCCAAGTCTGAAAGCTTTGTTGTCAGATAGAACATTACAACAAAATTGCCCAGATGATTTAATTGATTGTATAAAATCTTTGGTGGATCGACTGCAACGTGTTGTAGCTAGACCGACATCACAGAAACAATGTGCTATTACTCAAGAAGAACGCGCTAATTTGAGAAAGGCGCTGATATTAGCAAATTTAATGGAATCAGCGGAAATGAATTACAATGGTTCATCTCATCAAAACCAATATTCTGCTGAGCAAAACGGGACTTCCCGGGAAACATTTAGTTTATCAGCCGTCCAGGAACATGTATCCAACGTTCGTGATGAGCTCCTCGATGCCTTGTCAAGTGATAAGATCCCGTTAAGCGGTTATCGGCGCCTGAGAAAGCAACTGGTATCCTTAACTGAAGAAATTTCATCGTCCTCTTACAATCCTGAAAGCACCAAGCACTTTGAAAAACGACATTGATAGGCTTATTGAAACAGCGGATAACAAATTTGTGCAAACAAATGAAGTTGAAATGGATCACCCTTTGCAAGAGTGTTTCAACAACGTCATACTTCGGTTACAACCTCTTGTAACCACATTTGACCCACAATTAATCGATGTCGGTTTGGACGGTATTTACAAAGCCGCCCAGCATTCCGAAAATGTCCATCTCGATTGCATCCAACTTAATCGAAATACGGCAACGCCGATTCTCAACGCACTTGAAATGGCTTGCCGAGAACACGAGCTGAACCCGGTTCTAAAATCAACAGAATCTATGCAGCCTAAAAATCTGTGGTCTGTTGCATCTCATTTAACTCAACGAATCGAGTTTGAGGTGACCAATGAACGCAAGGATAGTGTTGCTACGTGTACCGTTCTAGAACTGAAGGAAGCGGTCTTGATTCAGCACATACTGCTGACAGTATTGGCTGCAAATGGGTTAGTTCGTACAAACGCTGCAAAACTCAAAGACAGTCGATTTCATTCTTTTTGTACAAAACAATGTTCAGCTTTTCCACAAGGCAAGAATGAATCCAGATCAACAGAAGCATTGAGTCCGATAACCGAGATATGCACACCGGACACAAGCACATATGAGTCAGAATTCAATAGAACGGATTCTGCAAATGAAAGTCAATCACCGATCGTTGGTGCTTTTCAACCTAACATTGCTTATCAAGCGTTGAAAACTAGTCCGGTTACACAGTCAGCGGAAGATGAGCAAAGTTCGACGACGTTCAGCTCCACGGATGAAACGGCGTCAGTGAGTGACATAAAAAAGAAATACATTCATATGGTTGATCAGACGCCAACACCGTGCACATCAGGTATGCTCCAAAGTGATCTTGATCAAAATTTTCAAAGTACCGCGTCTAGTTCAAAAACGGTTTGCATTCAAAGAACAC
Source organism: Paragonimus kellicotti (assembly GCA_014220965.1). NCBI lineage: Eukaryota > Metazoa > Platyhelminthes > Trematoda > Plagiorchiida > Troglotrematidae > Paragonimus > Paragonimus kellicotti. Next base: position 33,273 of record LOND01002568.1, read on the forward strand.
TAGCTTTGCCCATTGTGACTTTCTTGCGGAATAAAGAACTGGATTCAATTTCCAGACAGATCAAGTGTGGTGAACCAAAGTCCGCTTCACAAAGTATCGCTGCATTATCTTCAAACTTAGACAGAAAATTAAAAGGCAGCGGAGAACATTCCGTAACACTTTCATTGGAAGAGTTTAAAACAATTCAACAAATGTTTTTGGAAGAGAACACACCATATTCGAGGATTTTGTATCGTTCACTTGAAAAATGCTTGCACGATGGAGAGAAATCCACTATTCCAGGTGAGTCGATTGGGAGTATCGAAAGAAGCAACCAACATTCAAACTGTGTAACCTCCGATCATCGGTTAAAATGTCTAGTCGAAAAAGTAGAAACCAAGATGAACAAGCATTTATCAGTTTCGGACGCGAACGAGATCGTAGAAGTGCTCGCGCAAATGAAACCCATCTTATCCAAAGCAGATTCATTACAAGTCCTTGATTTAACATCAAGTATTCAGTCACAGGCTGAAATGTTCCTAATAACACCTACCGTAGTTAATAAACTGAAGCATTTAATGAACGTTTGTGAGCATACAGAGAAACATACCACCACCAGTCCAAATGCGAATTACTTGGACAGTAATTATCAGAATTATCTAACCGAGTTTTTGACAACAAAATCTGACCCAAGTGCCTTCAACGTAAACGGTGAAAGTGGTTCTGAACTCAGTGATCGTCTTCCTGCTTCTCGCACTGTTCAGCCCTCTGCCTGCTTTTGTGAGATTCTACTGGCTATGTTCACGCTGAAAAGTGTATTGAATGTGGTTAAAATGTACCCAGAAGTGTTACCGAATTTTTCACAAGAACAAATGAGCATACTTGACACTTCCTTGAAAACACTGAAACAAAGTTATCCAAGAATATGCACAATTCTGAATAAATGTACCCCCGTCACTCTTGGAACTGTTCAAACATGGTCAATAATTGAATCACATATCAAGGAAATCGAACAATGTGTCGAATTCAGAAATGATTTCGAAAACATTTTGCGAACCATTGAACGATTCTGTCACGAAACAAACGTTCCAATTCATTCTGAGACTAAAATTCTGCTAAAAACTACTCTGTCTTCCGCACTTATCATTTGTTGCTACAATCGATTACCACTGAAGGAGGCTGATATAATAAGTACCTTAGAAATAATTGGAAAAACCACTTCTCAAGTTGATTTTCGATTGGATAGATCGGATGAATTAGTGCTGGCGACTCTTCTGCGAACTTTAGATAATGAAACATACGCTGGGTGGGAAAAAGTAGAATGTGTTACGCGTTGGGACAGACCTGCGGTTCAAGACAGCAATCCGTGGTGTCACCTGAGTAAATGGATACATCACATCATTGTTCATAACGCCAAACAGCTGGACACGGAAAATGCCTTTAAAAACGCGAGGATATTACGCAATTTAACAGGATTTAGCGGGTCAGAAGAGCTACAAATTGAAGAATGCGGCTGTGTAGCCTGTTGCCACCGGTGTTTGGAAATGGGGCAGTACGATCTGGTAAAGGAAACACAAATAACGTCCGAAAGTTTGACTACTATGGAGAAAAAACCGCCCAATCAAGTGCATACCGGTGACATTTCCTATCAGGCAAATGGACAGCTGACCGTTGGAAATGATTCAACAACTGGAGACCATGTGGTCCAGCAAGTTTACAGTAAGACGAATAATAGTTTTAAAGTGTCACAGTTCTCAAAATGCACGCAACCGGAAGAATCGGCCGAAGTGCTGGATGTCCCCTTGTATATGCAGTGTTTGATTAGCTCATTGCAAGAAAGCTTAGAGTTTGAAAGTTCTGTCAAACTTTCCCCTGCTGAATGTGCCCATTTGTCCACATGCCTTTTGACTATTACAGAACAGTCTCCAAAGTTAGCGAACTGTTCAGTACTGTGTACAATCCAGGAAACGAAGGCTGCAGCTATTAATCATGGGGAAGTTTACCTAACAAAAAAACACCTAGAATCGTTGAAACAGCTTTACGAGGCAAGCAAAACTGTGACCGGTTGCAGCATCCAACAGGAAACTGACGTCGGTTTGTCCAACACAAAAGAACACTGGGTTGTGTCACCACAGTCTCTCGAAAAATTGCTTTTAAGATATATTTGTGAACAGCCAGTTAACCTGCGTTTTCTACCACAGCTTAAGAGACTTACGCAGCTGCATACTGAACTTAACTCCACTGCACCGGCAGACAATGCAGCACTGGTGTCCGAAGTAGAAGAGCTTTTGACAGAATTGTCTAGTCCAAATCATGCCTCTGCAGAAGAACTTCATGCATTTGACCATAAGGGTAAATTAGTGGCTATAGAACAGTTACACTGTATGCAGAAAAGACTCAAGGAATCATTATCAGGAGAAAATCCACTAACTTCCCCCGAAAAACAATACTGTGCAATTCTACTCAACCAGGCTGCGATGCATTCAACACAAAATGAGGCAACAGAAAAACGACGACTTTCTGAACACACGGCTATTGAACTGGTGCGAGATCATGAGGCTTCCGACGTGGTAGATCTCAATGTAACAAAGTTGCTGATTGATCACATCGATTATTATTTACAAGAACTTGAGAATAATATTGTCACGGATGATACACCTATGGATGAATTTATGAAAACTGCATCCTTCAACCCAGTTGTGCATCATGTTTCTACGGATTCAAACACGTCCAGCGGATCGCTTCAATTTGGACAGTTGGTTATGTCTCAGCAAGATTCACCTTTATTCAAGTCGCACTCACTAACAGGCAGTGATTACGCTCGAAAGGTACAAAAACAGGTGTCACGGAAATTACTTCATGGGTCGACTGAACTAACGACAGCAAAAAAGTCAATAGCATTAATGTGTTTAAATTTACTGGAACTGACAAAACAAACGTCAAAGGAATTGGCCGATTTCGAAACAGTGTCGACGGAAGTGGAAAAAGCAAACCTCGTTGAACACGTTTCTCAAGTTTTGGAGTTAGCACAAGAGCTTCATCTTCCGAACGCGGAACACTTGGCCAACTTCGCCCATGAAATGGGTTACAGATCGTCTTTACCAACGCTGGACTGCTTTCAATTTCATATAAATGAAACTAAGCGGCTACTGAATGACAAACTGAGTGATCTATTAAATTTAGGCCAGATTACCCTCGATAGGTCATACAGATCTATTGACGAACAGTCTGAAAGTCTGAACATTATCCGCTCAAGCACACCATTGTCGATTTCTTCGAAAAATGCCGCAAGCGTTAAGTTTAAAGGTAACAGCGAACCGTTACCTGACCCCGATCGAACGCAACTTGCAGAAGCCTTATCTCTAGCAGGTGCTTTCAGAAGAGTCACGCACACCCCGGAAAATGAAAGCCATAGTGGGGCTTATTCAAAAATTACGCTCGCAATCGGAAACTCCATCTCTCAGTGAAAAGGAAGTAGAGCTAGCAAACAGTACACTCTGTTCAACTGCTGTCTCTGTAAAATCACAGGGGACAGGAGTGGAAAACGCGGAACCGGCCGTAGTCGTCACTCGGAGAACTTGTTTTTCTTCATTCAAAATGCCAGAAACTAACGTTCTTTCGCCCACTGAATCCGCAGAGCTTAGCGGGCATATTTTTAGTGCCCTTCACAATGATTCCGTTCAAAGGGAACTGACAGGTGAACAAAAAAATTATCTCTTACAACTAGAACGTAGGTTGTTTTGTGCTGCAGTTGAAGGCGAGTCAATAAATATTGAAGAATTAACAAATAAATCCAAGGAACAACCAAAGTCAGTGCTTCAGCGACTGTCCCAACTATTGAAAGACGAGGATTCACGCCTGCGTGAGCACTTGATCGACCGGCTGAATTTTTTTCAAGCTTACATATTAGAAAGCGAACCAGATGCGGATTCGGTTGATAGACATGAACGCAGTGCAACCCAAAGATTGGATTCCAGAACTACAGAGATGCTTCATGGCTGTCTACTTTCTGAATTACGAACAAACCCACCAAATCTTTCAGTGATGCTTCCACTTCTAGCTATCTTATCAGAACTAGGGGCAAGCAAAGACACAGCAGTAAGTATGGAGCGATTAACTGAGATTGAAAAACATTCCATACAATGTTATATTCCCATTGACATGACATCTTTTGAATTGCAAACAGTCAGTAATTTTCTTCAGTCAGCTTCGGTGTTGACTTCAACGCTGAGTGAACAGCTAGCCGCTCTGATGTTTATTCAACGCACTATGGATGGAGAGTCTTTGTGGCCAATTGAATCTGGTCTCCTGTTAGGTGCTCTGGAAACGATCGCCACTGCGAACGATACTGCGCGAAGGCAACTGTTGTCTGACCTAGAACCACTTAAACGACGTTTAATAGAACATGCATTCACCCAGGATGTTATGGACGATGTTTATGGAGCTAGAGAGCTGGAGCTGACACACGCGGATTGCAATCAACTACGGTTGCTACATCGGACTACTGAAATTTCTTTGACCAGAAAATCACGTGAATTTATACAGTCGGTTCTTGCCCAAACTCCCAACAGCTTAGGCGCGAACACAACAATGCTGGAAGTTTTTCAAATCATTTTGCATTATCTTTTACGACAACGCAGTCTATCCGTGGAGGAGGTGGCTGCAATGAATCGTATAGCAACTTGTATTTGTGTCAAAAAGGTCAATCCGCAAACAGTTAGTCTGATACGGGGAATGTTTGAGGATTCAAAACTTTTTGCGTTATGCGAAACGGAACCTGAGGCATTGGCTGAACAAATTATCACAGATCCTCAGTCGGCTTCGTTACCCAGCATGGTCATCTCCTTCATCCCAGAAATGCTAGAACAACTGCTAGGAGATGGAGATAAAGAGCAGGCACTACCACCTGGATGCTCTCTTCTTCTCGGTGGCCTATTACACATACTTACTTTGGTGCACAACCAATTTGGTAAAGATAAATTAACGCCTAAGTGGAGTTCTCATCTAGAGCGGCTAGTGTGGAGAATCATGAACACCGCCATGAACGGACAGTCAATCAAGTTGGATGTACGAAGTCGTGCGCTGATTTCGATTGCGTGTAACCACTATCGGATGGTATTGAAGGATAATTCAAAATCTTGGGTTGAGAGGTTTTACACAGCGATGGAAGAGGAAGCACCAGGTTCAGGTGATGTCATTTCACAGCGGTCACTTGATATTGTCAACACTTTATCAGTCGTCCTATCAAGCCCTGCAGCCTATAATATCTCTCCGTGTAAAGCTGGCTTTCTGGCAACAGTAGTGGACAGAGTATATGCAAACGCTGAAGAGATAAATTTCACTCCTGAGGAGCTGAACCTTATAGGTGAAATCGGGCAAGATGAAGATCAGTCGGAAAATCCAAGAGGCCTTAGTAGCAATACTGTTGATCTGTCTATTTGTCTTAAAGTAGTGGAAGATTTCTTGGATTACATTTGGCAGGAGTCAATTGCACCAATCACCTTGGACAGAAAAGATGCTGCCGAACTTAATGCCGCTCTAGAAACGTTAGTAGGTATGACGGATCAACAATCTTACTGTCAATCTTGGGACTCGGATGACACAACGGTAATTTCTAGTGAATGCAGGGCAATTCTTGGAATGACACGAACTTTTCTCAACTCATTAGTGACGATGAGACCATTACCTAACACCTCCGGACTACAAGTGAATAACCTTGTTCTGTCGAATGTGGAAGTTTGCAAGCTAAGAGAATTGGTCGATTACTGGAGGTCACGGCTGTTGTTGGAATCACAACGCTTGAGAACGGCAAGTATACGCAAACTCTCAATCAGCATGGAATGTGATCTGTCAGCTGATATGACTAATGCTGAACTAGCAAATGCTGTGCAACTGGCCGTCATTGATGAACAATTGTTACTACCTCAAGATGCTTGGATGTGTATCCAGACTTTGGAACAATTGAATGACAGCCCGGCCACCGAGTATATTAGCATTCCAAACTCACAACGTGAAGTTTTACGGTTGGCGATGTGCCCCTCGAGAGCCAACGTGCAGTTCACGCCGGTGGATGCCAGCCTAGTATCCGCTACTACCTATTTGCACACTCTGTTCACTTCTTCTTATATGATTGCTAGTTTAAGGAGCGTGTTCGGAAGTTGTGTTGAACCGGCCTACGTTGCTGCACTCGCTGTCAGCCTACATTCATGTGTACAACATATGAGCGGAGAAAATATGCTGCCTACAACTAGAAGTCAGCTTAGAACAACTGAGCACCGTATGCGCTGCGCATCTGCAAGATTGGAAACTTATTGGATTTCTCCTGTAGAATCCTTAGCTGTACTAGAGATTGTTCAGCAAGCCAGAGCCATGATAGGCACTTGGGTTGTAAATGAACTCAGTGATGTAATGCGAATGAATCGATGCAGCCAATGAAGGAGTGTCAACGGTACATGAGACAAGCATTGACCCAAACCAACAGCAAACTTTGCTGCAACTGTTGCGGACATATCTGATACTTGGCGGCCCCTTATCTCAGCAACGGTACACTGCACTGATAAGACTAATAGATTATCTGCAATACACGCGACCAGCTTGCATTTCTTTTCGACAAAGAGCTGAAATTCAACAACTTATCCAGCTTTTTGTGCCAAATCAATCTCCGCGTTTGTCCACCAGGTTTCATTTCAGTATGGTTTGCTCGAATCTGCAATCTCTGACATCGCAGGACTCGTTATCGCGCGGCGGCTTAACTGCTGTTCCCTTGCATATAAATCCACGGGAGGCTCTATTTCTTCTAAATCTGTTGCATCAGCTAAACGCAGCCACAGGGGTCCTGACTCCCGAGCTGGCAATCATTCAGTCCGCACTCAGTTATTCCGTTGTCACTGGTCAACCTTGGTCTCTGTGGAACGTGTTACAGGATGGAATAAAAGAGCGTGTTCTTGCACAACTTGAGGTTTCTGCAGAAACCTTGTTGGATCAAATTGCCGAAACAGATAATGTAGATATGTTAGAAGGAACAACCGCCAACCTACTGGGATTATGTCTGAAGAAAATGTTTGAGCTTGCGCGAAATCATGATCCCACTATTTCCATCCTCTGCATAATGAAGTTTATGAGCAGCTTATTACCTACAGAGATTTGTTCAACGGAAAGTCGCAAGCTAAGGAGAATTGCTCACGTTGATCAAGAGAGCGGTGAACAGACGGAAGATATAAACCCTATTAATGAACTCTTATCAGTATTGGATCAAGCAAAGCAGGAAATTGAGGACAGCGGAGGTCTTGTTCAGGCCGAAACAATTGTGAATATACTTAAACGAATAGATAACTTAATGCGTAGGTCAAGTGAACTTGAATTGGAAGAAAGCTTAAAAACTAGTTTATTCGAAGCACAAAATGACCTTTTCCAGCTTACGCTTACCACAGCTAAACTGTGCCGTTCAGCCACAGATGGAATTTGGGAAATTCAGTTTTCCCAACCTTTTCAGTCTAACTCATTGGAGCACCTTTTGGTTTCACTTAAAACGAATAAGCGATCAGACAATTTCCAAACCGACTACCAGGTCGGAAGGAACTGATCAAAAGCAAACTCATAGTGAATTCAAGAAGTCTGACGGGCACAGTCTTTATGACATACAAAACATAAGCAATCGCAAACTGCTCCGTATATATCCCCGATGCTAGTTGATGAAGATATTGATGGAGTAAACAATGAATTCGAACGTTTGCTTGCATTATGCAAACCTCGTATTTTAGATCCGAGTGAAGTCGTTCACCTCATCGCTTTAATAGATAGCTTACATGAAACAATCCATCAAACAGCGGATAAAATAAGCGACTGCCAAGAGCTTGCTGCAACAGAGAAGCTATTGTTACAGGAGTTACGAAACGCTGCTGATCAGAAGATCTGTTACTCAGTGAGCCTGCAGTCTGCCGATCTGCTTCAAACACTCGGCTACCGGTTAGCTACAATGGCCACGCAATCTCAACAGGAACTATTACGCCGTGGACTCCAACTCTGGCTATCTGCATCAGTTGAAGGGAAGTTCACTTTTGATAGTACGGAAGCACAGAACCTGCATTCTGCGCTCCTTCTTGCTCGTAATGCCATTCGTCACAAACGACTGACGGCCAGTTCTGATGCGCTGGAAATGGTAGACAAGGTGATCGAGCAGTTTTCGTCAACAGTGGATTCGGGTGTGGGTACGGAACTCACAGGTCCTTATATCATGGGACCGATGGTGACTGAAGTTCTGGAGGGCGCACAACATGCACAGGAGTTGATCAGTTTGCCTGGGTCTACACTTAGTGGTGCCCCATCCAGTGCATCTGACTGGTGTGACAGTTATAAAACTGATGGGCGGGAACAACAAAACCTGGGTTGGAGTTCTACCGGTTTGATGTTGAATGATACGGAAGACGTATCTGAACAACTGAACACTGATCAAACACTTCCCCTGTTCAGCGATACTCATCGATCACAGAAAACAAATGATTCCACTGAAAATAATTCACCCGTCCCTCGGGATCTGACCTCACATCAGATGCAAGTGGACAGACATAGGGGACACAGCATCAGAGGTTTTTCTGAACCCAGGAATACAATTGTCTCCCATTCAGATAAATCTGACAACAGAAAACAAACCAGTGTACAATTTCCGGACGTTTCAGCCTCTTTGTTAACGGAAATAAACGAAGAACAAAAACGTCTGAAAACTTGGGAGAAACTAGTGGAGACCCGATTGACTAACGCATGCAGCCGTGTTGAAAAACTTCTTAGAAAAATTTCGACGGAATCGGATGAAAGTGGATCCCAAGAGAAAGAGCATGTAAAGGAAAGAAATGAGGAGTTAAATCGCCTGCGGGATGAAGTAATACGTTTGAAAGGGCAACTGATGCACGTTGTACAGCAGTTAGAATCAGCTGAGCGTACGCAACAGAGGCAAATTGATTTTGCCTCCAGTATGCATGATTTGATGGAACAGCAGAAACGACTTACCGTGCAACTAATGTCGGCTCGTTCACATCACTTAAGTTCAAGAGGACAACCTAGTCGGATACTGCCCACCGACTCCGCTCAAGGGCGCACTGGTCGTCTTTACCAGAGCTCTGATTGTCTTCAAGATTTCATCCCACCGTTGAAAAGCCAGTCGCATCAGTCGCAGCTTGCACTTTACAAACCGATCGAAACGGACACCCTAGATCTGTCCCTGAGCTCCGCCAGGCCCAATAGAATGTCATCTTTAGACCGACTGCATGAGCTAATTGAAATCCGCCGAGCTGTCGTTGCTGGTTCAAGAGAGGAGCTCTGCCGACTGGGTGTGTATTCCAGCCTGCCACTAACATCCCCAAGAAACCCAGTCTATCATCACCCTCCCATATCATCAACTACATTTGGAACAAAGGACAGGAGTTGTCCGCGTTTAATCCACTCCCTCCTTGAACGTCAACGTGCCCACACGAAGCATTTGCTGAAGCGATCAACGTATGAACAAGATCAGAACAGTAAAGTTTTAGATGCTTTGGAGCAGCGTCTTGTCAATTTGGAACAACAAATTTCACCTCCAGATTGTCTTTCACCTTCAGAACAAACTGAAGACATTAAATCGAAATTAAAGAAATGAGAAACGAAATTTTCTACTTCGAGTGAGTTATGCATGTTATGCATTTTTGAGTATGATTCGTTCTGACTTTAACAGACTGTGAAAAACTGGCATTCAGCAATTGATTAGTTCCACCTAAACCAGCGATTTACAAAATTGTTTAGTTTATCGTTTCCCGTACCACTCGGCTTGTATTGAAAGAACATTAACTCCAACATAATGGGCATCACACATTTTACTCAATAGAATATAAACACGCTTTTCAATCTATCTGTGAAAATAAGTGAGATGACTAAACGTGGTGCAACTCCCATCAGTTAAGCAACAGCAAGCTAAATATTATTTCAAAGAGATAATTCACTTTTTCATTATTTGTCGCGCTCACTGTCAATCCGGATGTTTATATTTTTGTTATCGTAAACTTTCTTCATCACACTTTTTCCCATAAATTGATACTGCACACTTTGGAAACTGATCAAGACTAAAAATGCACCCAGTCGCTAACACTGTCATTGGAATTAATCTTAATTGGATGATGAGCTTTGGCTTCAAGAGGATGAGCAGTGCTCACAAGCGAATATAGGTGAGAAGTTGCATTCGGAAATTCACTAGTGCCTAATGTGAGGTCAGTGACGCAGTGGTCAACACGCTTACCTAATGAAAACCTGGTCAGAGTTCAAATCCAGGTGGTGGTGAGGCTACGCACTATTGAGGAGATTTGACAAGATCCAAACCCGAATCTAGTGCTTCTTTTCGAAAACGGCTGATAGGACAGTCTATGGATCTGGAACAGCGGTGATTATGATTAGAAGTCTAAGTTATATTAACCAAAAGTCCCCTTTGTACTTATCAATGGAAGAAACACCACTGAAAATCTTACCGAAAATACACCAATGTGGTCGAACAGGAGAGAAACCGGTAAATTTGTGTGGATTTGAGAGTTAATTCGAATCTACTCTTTTCCAATGATAAGAAGGACAACACTTTAGCTACAATGTCTACTGGATTTACGTGAATGGAAGTTCGATCGTACCACTTTGTTGGCAGAGCAAATTTTAAGAATATGATGAAACGAACTGTGAAGCATTAAGAGTACTTGACATAGCACGAATGAATGCACATACACACACAACCTTAATTCGCTGATAACGCAAACGCTATAGTGGGCCCATCTGACCAAGCACATACAACTAATTCTACCACTCACAACATTCATGTCCATAGCCTATATCTCTATTAGGTTTAAGCAAATCAGAATCCATTACTGTATTTTATGCATTAACCGCTGAGTCTGGGACAAGATGAAGTCTTCGCTTTCACCAGAATTTTAACTCCAGTCTTGGTTAGTGTGAGGTAACCGTACTGAAAACGGTGTCACTGAATTCAAAACAAAACGCAAGCAAATGCGTTCGAACTATTTTATACATAGTAATACAATGGTGTTTAATCTGAGGTTATTCATGCGGTGTTCACCATAGCTAACTCGGACGAACGTTGGCCGGGGTTCAACTTCTAATCATCGCGAAAGTATGCACCATTGATGAGCTCTACAAAACCGAAAACCACAGCAGAGTGTATGTTCCTGAAAAGGCCGACTATAAAGACTAGTTGAATGGAACGGATACAAACAGATATCGCTCAGCACCCTTAGTCACTTCACTGATTTGATCCGTAACGAGGAGACTTACTTATGGGATAAACGATTATTACTTGACCCAATCTTACATCTTACTAAGATGTTTATTCTGATTCGCATAGTTCATGACATTCGGACCGGTGAGGGATTAATAAATGTACAGTGCAAATCACGTGTCAGCATGAACCACTGCATTGATCTGGAAAAAAATTAATAAATCAAATGTATGATTAGAACAAACATATGGTGAATTGAAAAATGAACTTAGATACCTAACTGTTTGAAATTTACGCGACAAAAGTCCCAATTCACCGTTTTGTGCACAGGATAATATCGTGTCCATTGGCTAAGGTCATTGGTATATGTCGTTACGTTGTGCCAGAAATAGGACCAGGGAAGTTACAATAATCGAAAGAAAAGCCCCAGACCACGCAACACGAAATCACCTGGTCCAATGACGTCCGATTGGGAAGTTAAAACATTATTTTTAGACTATAAGCATATAATCAGCTATTTTTTAATAAAATGATCATTGTTTCGTCCTCCTTTGGATAACCTTCAGAGAGACTTCATGCACGTGTATTCTGCAAAATTCCAGGCAAACAACTGGCTTTTGATGATTGCTGATAGTCACCAGATTAGTGATCACGCGCTTTGCTTAGAAAACTGTTTATTTTGTTCCGCCAATGTCATACGCCCCAAGTGCATCACATTCACACATACAAACAGTTGATTCTGATTAACAAATTAAAAGACCAGTTAATTACTTTGGGTCATTTTCAACATTTTATTGCATACAATAATCGTTAGATTTAGCGCATAGCTTCCGTTTGTCAAGATTACGCCTACACAAGTTACGTGCTTATCCTTGTTCAGCAGCTTATTATGTCAAGCAATCAGTTTAACGAATCATACTCAAAAATGCATAACATGTATAACTCACTCGAAGTA
>LOND01002569.1:0-33081 GCA_014220965.1 Paragonimus kellicotti
TAGTTTAGTTTAGTTTAGTTCATTAAGGATTTTTCTGTTTCGTAGTTGAATTTTTATGTTTTATTTTTTATCTGGCTGTATTTCAAAGGTTTTTATTTTCTTTGTAGTTTCTCGATCACGCATCACTGCTGCTTCCGGTTATGCTGTGTGTTACGTGGCCTGTCGTGTGTCCCAGGTGAAAGCCTACCAGTTATTTGTGGTACGGAACGAAGGTTGTTGCACCGACGGGCTTAATCGTTTCGACGGATAGTATGCACTTAAAATTTGATGCGCTCCACATGCATGACAGTCGTGTTGGTCGCATATGTACATATCCCTTCGAATTGCCTGCTTGCCTTGCCAACATCTCGCCCCCTCCCACGTACCCTAACCGAAAGCTCGTCTGGTGTTCACAGCAGGTAGTGTGCCGTCAGTTTCTCCAGTTTACTTTTCACTTTTCTATCCAGAAGTACTGATGCCTATTTTTTTTTGTTCACCGGTTGTATACTCGAACATGTACCAAGTAGCACACATCAACTATGTGACCCCTCCAATTGAGGAAGAGAAGTTTGCCACGACAATACTACTAGCTCTCGTGCTGAGTATGTCAGTGTAATTAGAAACCACAGTTAGATAAGTTTGCGCGCACACCGAACTGTTTGTTCGAAGATCTACAGGTCCGGACAACTTTCGATGAACCAAAAGTAGCAATTCTCAATCAATATCAGGGTACTTGTACCTACTGCATTCTTGGCGAAGTTAGTTGGCAAGTGAGCACGATCCTTACGCCTCAGTTTAACCCGTTTCGGTCAGTTCACGTATATATCGATCTGTCGTCCTAGGTCGTAAATGTTTTGCTGAAACCACTTTATCTTGTATAATGCAGCTTTCAAATCGAATGTTATGCTGACTATTCCATTGATCCATCAGAACAACACCGCCACGAACAATAAAAGCAAATCAGGTTCTGCGTGCTGATTCGAGTATCAATTAGTGGAGTTCGAGGATACTGATTAAACTTAATGGGTTTAGCTAAATTCGTTAGGACATAGTTTGCGAGAATCTTGCTGAGTTTTAAACGACGAAGTCTGAAACAGACGTGGCTATATATGGCTATACGCGAGCGAAAAATCTGTTCCCTGAGACTTGCAGGTAATTTTTTTCTACTGTCAACGGAACCTCCTGCGCTTCGGCTAGACAGTGATCCCAACAACTTGTTCTCGGTGGGCTCTCGATTCATCGTGCGTGTAAGACCATCAGGTTTTGCCCGCTCAGATTTCGTTGTGGACGTTTTTAGGGAAATTTGTTAACATTACTACGAACGATTCACATACTGAAGGTATTGTGGTCACGGACGAGTTTGTGTCTTATGTTCATGATGGAGACAGTATGAAAAATGAAGTTTAAATAAATCTGTGTGTAATAGAGAAACGTGTCATAACTACAACCCCAAGATCACGGTATGGTGAGAAATGAACAACACTAGGTCCGTTTGCTTTGAGTTGACAGTGAATAATTATGCATACCTCAATTCACTTTCGGGGTTCTTTCCACAATACTCTTGAACTCTAGATCCCGTGCAGTGTCGCCGCAAATACTTCGAACAAAATAGGGCGTTTGGGTGCTCCGTAAAGCTTACTTGCTGCCGGTTGGAAACCGTATCTCCTAACATTGGAGTGAGCCGACTTGTTTCTTGACCCTCTAAGTCTCTTGATTCAAACTGCCTCGATTGTTTCCTGTACGATTGATTGTAGAATGCCGTGTACACCCCAGAGCCGGGTTTGTTTCAAAATGAGTGAATAACATTGTCGTTGCTTCGTGGCATGACCCTCTAGAACAAGCAAAGAATGTCCGCTCGGACATTATGCGGAGAGTGTGCAGATGTGTTGAAGTCGGTGGACGACTTTGTACAATCGCGGCATTTACGGCAAATGCCAGTTGAAGTGGATTAACTCAGAGATATGGCGTCCATCTTAGAAGACTGGCGTTCGTTTATCAACTAACCTTGCTAAGAGTGCACAGGCAGCAAATACAGATAACTTGATATTGATTGAGAACTGGTACTTTTGATTAACTGAAAGTGGACTGGGCATGCGGATCCTCAAGAAAACGGTCCGATTCGTTTAAGTTGCATCAATATACCCGGTTAAGACATAAGGAGAACGTGTAGCGAACAAGCCCGTTTTCATTGTCATCGTCAGGGTTAATAAAACACACTTATGTAGACTAATCACGTGATAAATAAGATACACTAGTGCAAACAGTTCATCTCAGTGACCATTGTCAGAATGGTCAAGTCTTTTTGAGGTCGAGTTACATAACACCTAACAGCCTATTGCATAAAACAGAGCTGCTGAAATAGTGATCGTGATTACGTAATCTGTTCAGTGGGTACATGGACACAGAAAAGCAATGAAATATAGACAGACTTTTTGTCCGTAGTGTGCGATTGGCCTAATTTTGTGCTACTTATCTTACGCCTGTAAATAAACTGTTCTGGATAGCTATTTTTAACTAGTATGTTAACTATTAATTGTCCTTCCTCCTCTAAGGTGTCACTCAAACAGATTCTTGTAAATCTGTCGATCAGACATCGGATGAGACTAATTTCGTATATTTTTCTGTCCAGGTTAAATTACGATACACTTTCTTCTGTATTGTTCTATTCGGGACAGGAAGACATTTAGGAACGAGATACCTTCGGGTTTCTCAGGCTCCGTGGTAAAATGGATATTCTTATGAACCGAGTTGAACTGCTGCGATATTTCCCTGCATGTTATTGATTCGTCCGCAGCATATATAGTAACATTTACTTATGGTTTATGGAGAGTAAACGGATTAATCTGCGTCACCAACGCACCATTCTCAATCCATTTATCGCCATTCTCAAACTTTGCCATAAAAATATCAGTTAGTAATGATCCTGACGGTGACCCCATTGTTATCTCCTCTTTTTGTCGATGTACTCTACGAGAAGATTGCCACTGAACACTATACGTGCAACAGTATAACAACTGTTTTAGTTCTCCCGTCGGTGGTCCCACACTTATGCAGTTATTTTCAAGACAATGACTCAGTTGTCTCTCTGAGCGTGATATTCGTGAGAATATTCTTTTCTCTGACACTTAACTCTTGTAAGGTTTCAACAGATTCGAGCGAACCACACAAATTGTGGGCTATTGGCTGTCTCTTTATAGACTGTGACATCTCGCTTAGCCATTTCACAGATGCATGATATAGGGAACTACACGGGTTCAAGATCAGTTGCAAAGGCATTCTACTGTTGTAAACCATAGGTAAAACGTAAAGTGTAGGTCTAACAGTATCCATTGGTTTGACTCTCGGAAACGTGCTTGAATAGGTAAATCCCGCTTGTTTCAAGCGTCGTAACGACTTTGTTAAAGCCATCTCCTTGGTCATCGTTTTATCCTTTTCGTTGTCTTTCCTTACAATTTCGGTTATTTCCTAGCAACGAATTCATTTTACTTAAGCAGTCCGTTTTATCGGAAATAACAACTGCAGCTTTATCAGTTCGATCTGTATGCATAGTTGTCTAACTGTGGTTTCCAATTATACTGACACATTCAGCATGAGCGCTAGTGGTATTGTCGTGGCAAACTTATCTTCCTTAATTGGAAAAGTGACACAGTTGTTGTGAGCCATTTCAGTGTCCTTGTGACTTAAACGATTCCATTTTATATCCCGTAGTAGTCGTTTTTCAAACTGACACTTCACATTCGTCTTCGTCCTTGTTTAGATTTATCAGGTAAAAATAGTCTGAATTGAATTTGAATCGGTAACTCTTCGCCCAAGCTGATAATCACTGATCTACCAGCCACACATATAAACTCCATCACAAGCCATTTTGTTAGGACTGGTAGCCGAGTCGGCAAGCTCTTCTGCTCGTAACAGAAAGGGTTAGCGATTTAAACTTGATTTGAACTCTCTTCCTTTCGAATTCAAATAAGGATGAAAGCGTTCGTTTGAGAGTGAGCGCGATGAAATCTTTATAGCCGCTGTCGCCGTAATCAGTGCAGATTGGCAACCGTAGTGAACCGTGTTCAGCTATACTTACGGGATATGCACAAACTACACACCAGGCTCATGCTCTTGCCTTATTTTAGTTTCTCTATCATCCTCTATCTTTTTGGCCGCATTGCAACCAATAACCTATGGGTGTGAGTCGAAACCCTCCCTTTCTTTTGATGAATCAATTCTCTATAGCCTAGTATCCACTCAAGATTACGATTTTGTTTTTTTTCCCCCAGTGCTACGGATTGGGTTGTCATTTCTCCGCTGAATGTTATTTGAGCGTAGTATTTGGTGGCAAATCTTGACCATTGATTCCTCAACATATATTCATCATTTCAAATGGTCCAATACTTCATTTGCGCTAGAAACTAGCCGTGGTTTACTGTGCCCACCACTGTTGGCTTTCCCGATATACTGCTCTTTTGCCATTTGTAGCCGGTGATATATTACCGTGGTATGCATATGCGTGCCGTTTATATCAGTTTTTCTACGCACCTGATCACAATAGTTTCTAAAACGATTCTATGGATCACTCCACTCCGTGCGAACCATGAAGTAACCATGTTAATCTATTCCGAACGATGAACTCAAACAAAAACGTGTATTTTCAGCTCGTTCGCTGCCGTCGCTCAGTGGATGCATAGGTGATAGATCATTCGCAAATTTCCACATTTGTACAGGATACCTTTCTAGCATCAAGTTTGAAGGTGAGATATAGTTGGAGACTAACCCACACTGCTAGAGACTGATGATGCGTTGTAGAGATTAATAAAACGTCCTAAGTAATTTTCGGTTGTTGGGAGTAGTGATGATACTCATCTAGATATTCCGCTGTTCGATGAGCTTACCTATATACTTATATCAGCTAGTGTCTGTTGCGTCCAAGTTACTCACTGGTCTCATTTTACGTCAGGCTCACTAAACCCAGAGAAAGTCAGATACGCGAAGAACAGATCGGATTCCCATCTGGTCGCGGGTATGTTGATTACATCGTTACCTTGCGACGGATCTTGGAACATCGGCACTCTTATAGGCAGCCGACGGTCGTTGGTCTTTTTGGATCTGAAGGCTGCTTTCGATTCAGTTGCTCGTAACGTTCTCTGGAACTGTCTTCTTCGCAAGGGAGTACCAGGGAAATACGTGAATCTGTTGAGATCACTGTATGCTCACTCTGCAAGCAGGGTGAGAGTTTATGGACAGCTGTCTCGGGGTTCATCACTTCTAGTGGTGTTCGTCAAGGGTGTCCGATTTCCCCTTTCCTGTTCAATTTTGTCATGGACGACATTCTGGAGGGTGCGCTTGAAGGAGTCCAGTGAACTTGGTGTTGAGCTTCTTCCTGGCGCTCGGTTGACCGATCTGGAGTATGCGGACGACATTGTCTTACTTAGCCCCTCTGCCGAAGACATGCAGATCGTGCTGAACAAGGTGAGTTTGAATTTAATGCAGTTTGCATCTTCAAAGTGCAAAGTGCTTTAAGACTGAGGGATTCCCACTCCCATCTTTTTTATTGCAGGTAATCCGCTTGAGACTGTGGACAGTTTCACATACTTGGGTAGCACTATCTCGTCAGCTTGTAATATTGCTGATGAGATATCAGCGAGGATAGCAAAGGCACGAGTTGCCTTTGCCAAACTGCGTCATCTGTGGCGTCGAAAAGACGTTCGATTGTCGCTGAAAGGAAGAGTATATAATGCTTGTGTACGTTCTGTTTTGCTCTATGGTTCGGAAACGTGGCCTGTTCGCAAGGAAGATATCAACAGACTTGCTGTATTTGACCATCGTTGTCTCCGCCAATTAGCCCACATTAAGTGGACTGATCGCGTGAGCAATACGGCAGTTCGCCGGCGCGTATTCCGGAACGCTCGGGATGCGCGATCAATTGGTCAACTACTCACGTTGCACAGTTTGCGATGGTTGGGTCACGTACTCCGCATGTCATCTGATTGTTTACCGTACTGAGCATTATATACTGAGACCACCAACAGTTGGGTGAAACCACATGGTGGTCAAGCGACAACGTGGTCACGAAATATGAAGACCCTGACTGCTCCACTGAGTAAAGTGGGTAGGTGTCGCCTGCCTGGATGGGGTCCTCGTGATCACTCAAACCGCTGGTTAGAGACGCTATCCGAGCTGGCGGTGAAAAGTCAACTTACAACAATGAAGTCTACTAATGGGTGTTGTAAAAGTTTTTTTTTCGTATCTGTGATTTCCTTTTGTTGGTTTTGTTTCTGTCTATCGAACAATCACTTTTTCTGTCCAACTCAGGAAATAGCTCAGCTGCTGCTTGGAGCTGCATTACATCCGGATTGGTTATCCCCTTTGGTGCACTTCCGGTGAGCCATTTGTTTAATTGGCTGTTACATTTACTCAATCATCTATTCGATTGATTGGAGCTCTAAATCTCGCGTCTTTTGTCCATATTTCCTGAAATCTTAAGTACTCAAATGGAACTGTGCTTTGATGCAGTTTCGTCTATTGTTTGTCTTTTGTTTGTAATTTGTTGTATGGTTTTGGCAGATTCCTTGCTTTTAAACTGTTAAACTTGGTTGTATGTGCTTCTCCGGTGAGTAGCTAGCCGAAAACAGTTACATCATTTCTTGTCAAAATGTCAAACCGTATCCTCGTCTCTACGTCGCTGTCGTGATTTGTCACTTGTCAAACATCTTGTTTTAATTCCACACCATTCCGTAATTATCCTGCTTGTCTTTTAGTCCCAGAAACGGTGCAATGGTTTTCTATACTCGACAGACTGCGCTTCTGGCTCGACGAAATGATGGCTATTTGTGGAAGCGAAAACCCAATCGCCGCACAGCCAAGGAGGTTCACATGGTTCTCAAGGTTGACGGACTTGAGGTGCGTTTTAACACGTCTACAGTCTGCTGTGTGGTTACACATTTTCTTGTCCATGGAACTGACTGAATGGTTAGTAGCTCCTAACTTGTTGATATTCGTTCTTTATTCGCACTCTTCATTGCTTATCGGATACGGAAATGTGGCTGAGTTAAAATGTCTGTTTTCTGTGAGTTTTTCATTGTGTAATTCTGGCTTTCCTGTTTTTTACGTGCGAGGCTTGATCATATCCTGTGCATTCTAGGTGATCGCCTTCTCCCCTAGCTGAAGTGAATACGTGGTCTGAACTTCGCCTATGGTTAGATTGATTCCGAATTGGCCAAGCGTCTTGAAGACAGGCCACATACAAGTCTACATGGCGCAAGTTCCCAGAACGCTGTGCCTAGTATAGCCGAAGATACTCATACTCGTAGAGTGATTAAAATTAATAACAACACATATGGCACATGAATAGCTGTGCACCAGAATACGTGAATAACAAGAATGGATAAAACGTTTGGACTTATTAAAATCGTGAGAGGACAGTAGAGATGATTCTGATTTGTTGGATTGTTGTGAATCACAAGTAACCAAGTGAAAGATTGCGGGATGCGGCAGGAGGATGGGTTGATGTGAGGATATTCTCTAAATTTTAAATCGTATTTTAGGTAAAGCTGTACAAAAAGTTGAGAATCCTATCGGTGGCATCGCTCGTCGTTTAGCTGGCGTGCCATAGTCGCAGTGCCATCTTGTGTCCTGGCCTTTTTTCGTTTTTACTTGTCGTGATGTGAAGATTTGTAACAGAACCTGATAACTTTCGATTTGGTAACGTTCGTAACGAATAGCTATGCAAAACTGTGGACAGGATGATGTGTTTGTGTGAGTAGGAGAGATTGGGTGGCACCGACGTTAGCGGTGTTTATAGAACTAGACTCACCAGCCTCATCGGGCACTGTGGGCCGGGCATGCGGCGAATAAACAAGTAACCTTGTCGTTTGACCTGTACATCCAAAGGTTGCAAACGTCAATCCGCGTTGAGGTATCAAATACAAAGTGTCAGCGCGGTAGTTAACGTGGACTTGAACGTGATGACGTTAACAGATTGATTTCAGAACATACGTCAAACGTAAGTGCTAGGCCTAAAGATCATCTACGCGCTTAACGGTTCGTTGATTAGAGTAACATATAGCATTCGCCTATACTGTCGGTTTTGAAACTTTGTCCCTTATGCCTGACTCGCAAAACCCACACGTCAAGTTTGTTATTTCTCTTTGTGGACTTTTAATGGTACTTGAAGTGAACTCAAAAGTTTTTGCCTATGCTGGCCGAAAAGATTCACTTTAATCTTAAGCCTCGGGCACGTGTAGCTGGTCTCAATAAATTTCCTCTCTTTCGCATCATCCTGGTAGCATTTTTAAAAAAATTCATGCTACCTGGTGAACTCTATATTGTCTGTCCACGTCGTCTGAGTGATCGTCTAGGTTCGTTTTCTATAAAGTGGATTGCTAATGCCTCAGATATAGACATTAACTCTGTCTGGCTTTTCCTTTCGCTGTGATCCGGCTAAGTCTTTTCAGGCACGTCTTATTACCCAACCCAGTCCCAAATGTCACACACATGCACATACTTCGTTTTGTCACAGTGCATTCTGGCCAATTACGCTCACTCAGCCCTCCTATCCACGTTCCATCGGCGAACCTACTCTCTACGTTATGTGAGTTCACCTTTCTTATCGATTTGTCCAGTTGTACCTGCATGTTTTTTTCTTCCCACATGATAGTCTGAGTTACCTTCTATCTGGAAATGTTTGACTACTCGGTGAACATCAAACAAATCATTTCCTTTTACTCGTCAGTCACCGTTGGCACCTATATTTCTCAAAATGGTGTCCTTTCTAATCGAAGGGACATCTCTTATTTTGACCTCTTAATCGGACAGCTTCACAAGTATTGGGAAGTAAAGCGTACGCATATTTTAACCCAATGGTTTAAGGTCATTTTTGTGTATTTTTAGTTTGCAGGTGAACTATCGCTAACCCATTTCGTCTTCGTTAACAGTTTAGACGCAGAGGTCGTGGGAATTTGATAAAAGTTAACTTCGATTTCCAGCTGAAACATTTACTTAGACTAGTGTTCCCTATTGAATGAGGCAGTGGGTTTACGTGCTCTTTAATCAGATTCATGACAAACGTCTTAGGGCAGCCCAGGTAGCGTCGCTGTCTTTGCCGGCTGATTGATTGGTACGGGCAAATGCCTGAGGCGTTTGTTCCCATATTGTTTATGTGGTTGGTTGACCGGTACACCTTTCAACACTGACAGGCAACTAACGTTGATTGTTTGAACTCATTATTGATACTACTTAATCTGTTAGTTTTGTAATAATTGACATCGGTGACCATCATTCGCTGTGGCATTTTTGAAGGATGTCCCAACCGGTACACACGTTGTTTGGCGCTGTCATTTCATCCTCGTTTTCTTGTATGTAAAGCCTGTTTCAAACTCTGGCTATATGCAATACTCTTGCCTTAATTCACTCAAACGACTATCTTATAGTTTCGTCTAAATCGCAATATTCACTGATTTGATCTGCAGGCTCAACAGCGTTATTACTTAACACTGTCTTATTCTACAGAATCCATCGATAGTTCTTTTCCACTATCTGAACGTACCATCTATTACACAAGACGACAAGCTGTGTTTACCACTACCCACGTTTTTCGAAGAGGATCGATCAGAGTTGTCCAGAAACCGCGTTTTGGAGCAACTGCTGCCGATGTGTAAGCTCATTTCGTTTCCTTTTTTGAGTATAATATCATTTTGTTCGTATACTGATGCTAAATGTTTGCGTTTAGATAGTTTTCTTAATGGTTAGGTCTCCTCCCTTCTTTTTTTCCCCCTGGCCACGCCTGTTCTCTTTCTTCATGGTTGCATGACAGTTATTCATAAGCGCGAACCAATAGTGCTTTGCTCTCCTTGATGATGATGATAATGATCAACAATGACTCAAATTCGAGCCTCAAAACGAATTTCGATGAAATATCAGTCGTGCATTTTGGTACGCGGTTCCCGACATTGTCAAATTGATGAAATTTTTCTTTGGATTCACAGGACAAGGCTGTATTTTTTTTTTACTAACATGTGTCGAAGCTGACGCTGTTTTTTTGTCGTATGGCTAGACAGCCTATTGGGTTCTGTCTGGTGACGATGCCTGATCCGGTTGGTGTGCAATATCATCATTTTGATTCAGTATATGTTTATCCAGAAATGTCATTGAATATCTCCATTTTGATTTGGGCGTTATATTTCCGGGTTGTTTCAAGTGTTGTAATGTCTAGTCCGCTTTGCTATACGCGTCCTTAAGCGTCCCTATGTTTTTCTCATCATCTTCACTGATATGAACATTTCAATAGTTGAAATTTATGTTCATTTGACATATAGCCATGAAAAAAACCCAGTTTAGATACAAAACGATAAAAAAGGATGGGTTTATTACCTAAGTTGAACATCATTCCACAATTGATCGCAGCTGTCGCATTCCCATAGACTTTCCAGTCGGCTCCTTTCGAAAAGAAGCACTAGACTCGAGTTTCGCTCTCATTAGAACTCGTCAGTAGTGCATATCCTTGCCACTGCCGGGACTAGAACTCCGGCCACGCTTTCATGAGGCAACCATGTTGACCACTGCGCCATTGACCTCACATTAGATACGACTGAATCATCACTTGTAAACACTCAATCACACTCACTTGTGACTAATCCTCAGATTAGGGTTAACAGGACAAATACTTTGTCTCCTTTTAAAACCATTGTGTTGGTTGTGTATCCCACTGGATCAATCCAGCGTTCATTTACTAAACCACCACTCTCGTCGCGCTGCTCTGGACGAACTTATTTCATGCAAACGTGGCTTTTTGCATTATCTCTGTGGTCACCTGCTTCTGAAAGCATCCTAAATATATTTGTTATGCTTGTCCCGTTTGTTTTTGTCGCATCAGTTTCCGGCTTTCCGAGCCATATTGCCCGACCGCAGTCGAATCGACAATTGCATTTTGATGTAAGTTTCCGACCCTAAGGTTATAGTAGTTATGCCCGTCCAGTTATCGAACCAGCAGTCTTTTTGTTAGTCATTACATGAGCCAAAAAACGTCACTTTTTTACTTCTACCTTAGCTTATTTCTTCGTGAGAGTTATGACCAATAATTTCATCGAATGACCTCAGTTGGTGTCATATTAACATCGATTTTTGTGCACTTTTCCCATCTATGCGTGTTTTACACATCTGTCCATCTTGTAATCAGTTGGCAATAACGTTTATCGCTGGATCGTTTTATTTCTGACACGGCAGCTTTATTATCACCGAAGGTGCACATTGGTTACGGAATTGTGGTAGATTTTCGTCGAACGGAGAACGTGAATTACCGTAACTGGGTTATGGAACACTTCGAAACTAGGGGAAAATTCTATTTTGTTGACTTTCGTGAGTGAGTGGTACCAGGTGGAATGACTTCACACGGGGTTTGGTTCAGTTCAGCTCCGAGAATGGTGCAGATAAGTCAACTTCCTTTTTTTGTCTAAATCCTAGTCTGTGATGCCTATCGCGTTCTGTTATTGTTTACTTTCACACTGTTCTCATCCCTACTCTCCTGTTTACTGCATCTATCGATCTTGTTTCTGATTATCCGTCATTTCTACGGTGCCATCGTCAGCTTGACATATTATTATTATTATTATTATTATTATTATTATTATTATTATTATTATTATTATTATTATTATTATTATTATTATTATTATTATTATTATTATTATTATTATTATTATTATTATTATTATTATTATTATTATTATTATTAAATCATTGACGGAAGCAATTACGCTGTTGGTGTTCGATTAGTTTTCACACTTGTATGTTCGTTGCGTGTGTGTGAGAAAGAGAGCGTTGGTTCGGATCAGCCTTTTATTCTCAGGTAACATCCATACTGTTGATTTGCAAATAGGTTTTACTGTTACTGTCACGGTTCATTTCGAACAACTTACACAGCTCTGTTCAAAGAAAGAGCAAGCCATGACACCGAAATTTAAACAACAAAAACTAAAGGGAAAACAAGGAAATTCGAAGCAAATTGTTTGTCAAACGTTAGACGCTGCATGGTTAATAACACTTAACAATTGAACAGGTCCTTCCATAAAAGTGGTGAACGTTAATAATTCCAGTCATCAAATGAAAGTTACTTGTGTGATATGGTTAACAGAGAGAAAGGACAAAAATAAAAGGAAGTCTCAAAATCAAAAACTCTTCAGGGCACAGGGATGCCATGACATTCAAAGCTCACGCATCTGGACGAGGAAATGTTCTTCACAGTGAAACAACCGTCAGAAGGTAGCATCATTCAATGCCAGATTCCTAGCATGTGTCATAGGTAGTCAGTAGGCATAAATCGGTTATCGGTCCCAGTCGCACTGTAAGAAGATGGATACATGATACCACAAAAAGAGATGATCACAGACAAATGGGGAATAGAGCCAACATCACAGCTCACGGTATAGAGCGCCGACTACCACTAATACGACTGCTAGGCTTCCATTTACTTGCTTATAACTGCAACTATTGTATGTTTTCACTTTGGCTTGACTATAGTCCCACATCATTTGATCCCTGTAGTCTTCATGAACAGTGGATACGTTGTTTAAGGTTCGTACAGAATTCTGTTAGCCTGGAAATGTTTTTATGTTTTAAACGACCGTGTTCTTATCCGAAAAATATATGGAAATGTGATCTAGTGATTTAAATTCGCGGAAAACAATGTGCAATTCAAACATTTCCGTTCAGTTTTAGAGCTTTCATCAGAAAGCTTGTCTCATTGTTGCCGGTATCAAAGGTTAATCGTGTCCACCACGCAGTATGCATTACAAACTCGGGGCATACGAGGTTCCATTAGTCTGTCGCCATTGTGAGCCAACCATCTATTGTGCGTCTGCCTCACAGTGGCTGTGACAATCCTACAGTGAATGGATAGCTGCCAACTATATTACTTGCTGATTGTTATTACCATGTCATTCAGGTGTTATCCAACTTCGTTGACCTATTTACAAAGGGTGCCCAATATCTACATTTTCGTTGCTAGAGGATTAAAGTTTTTGATGAACTGCCAGAGTAACGACCTATTCTTGTCCTTCATCATCTTTGATACCTTTACTGTGAGTTGTGCATGAAATGCATCTGATTGATATGCGAACAGTGTGCGCTTTTTTTTAACTCCCTACGGTTCTGTGAAGGAATCTTCAAAAATGAAATTTGGATTTGTTGCAACTGAGTCAATTGTGAACCAGAAACCACAAAAGAATCCTGGAAGGTCTGTTACAGTGAACATAAGCTTGCATTCCACCCCTACTCACTTTACAGTGCCGTGTGTATGAAGAGAGAGTGAGTACACGAGTATATGGTTGAATTGCGTATGGTTGCGTGCGTAACGCTTTGAAAATAGAAATAACATACTATTGACGGGTTAGAAATGATCAGAAGTTCAGTGTTTCGGGTCAGTCTCGATCAGGTGGTCTTGACAGTATCACATGGGCCCGGAAAAAGTACAGAACATTCGTTCGTCACTTCAGTACAAACACTGTATATTGAACTGTTCTCTTGTTTGTCCAGATTGTGACGTTGATTACTCGTGTTTCTAGGGCGTCTGATAGTGTTCTTATTCGAGTTAATTCTCTTTGTACGCCACTCACAGTGTTACACAGAACGGCAAACCTGTTCCTCCTCGGATGATGCTGCCAACGGTTTTTATTCTAGACGTTTGCGATATCTGAGATTGTATGTTTCAGTGATTAGTTGGTCTACGTTAGGTTCGGGATCTCATTGCTGTTCATCCCTTAGAGTAGACAAAATTTTATGAACTAACAGTCATGTGTTCAGCAGTCTGCCCTATATTGTTTTTCCCACCTAAGTTATGTAGCTATGGCGCCTGAGGTAATTTGATTGGAACTGCGTTAATTTTTTCTCTTTGTATTGTGAAATTGTACGCAAATCTATCCATTTCTCTCTCGTAGTCCTCTTGACCTTCTGTAAACATTGAGAACTAGGATTGACATCTTTTGAATACCATTCGCGTGTTTTCGCTTTCTACCGGCTGGCATGCTAGCGAGAGTTACATAGATAACACACTATATTCGATTTTGAATCACATTCTCTTGTTGGTTGCCAAGTACTGTAGCTGATATTCCGGATTTCAATGAGCAAGATGAACACGGTCTTGTTTTAGGTGCAGCTGGTTTTGTCCGCTCTGTTCAATGCCATTTTTCATCGCTTGCAAGTTGCCAGTCCTATTGGAGAAGTTTCACATTCCACCACAGTCCGCCCCGGTTCTTCACTATATTGTTTGTTCATACCACCGACGGAGGTGATAGTAGTCCCTGACGAAATGTTCACATTCAAATCAGCGCGGCAATCTTTCCGATCTCAGTCAGAAGCAAAAGGCCTTCAATACAGCTGAAATGACGGTGTCAGATACCTCGGAAAGGACTAATAGTTTCACGGGTTCGTTACTTGTTGCTTCTTCATACAAATTTCGTTCGACACCATTTTTTTACTTGTCTGTATTTTAAGAAGTGAAATGCTATCGGGAATACTGACTTTCATAGTCAAATTTATCATACGTAGCCCACCCAACTTCGATAGACACCTCAGAGATATCGATTGCTCCTCCATTTCCTTTTGTCAGTGATTTGACGTTCATCACGTTCGACCACTTATTGATCAGAAACAAAGTTTGTTTTTCTGATCTCAAGATTACGCATGTTTTGCGTGTTTCCTGAACCGTATTATTTCTTGGCGGAAAATCGTTTACTCAGATTCGATTTGCTAGTACTGAGGATTACGCCCGTATCGATTGAATCATAGTTATCGATCTATCGGCTCGTATCAAACGTTACTCAATCTGTTATGATCTGTTTTATCTGCTTCCACACTTTCTGTTCGGTTCCTATGTAAATGAACAAAAAGGGTTGCCTTTTTAATGATGGTATTTGCACTTCTGGTTCATTGGTTAGTTACATTATATATTTATACCTCATCTAATACAGCTGAGTAGTGACACTGACAGTGCTGGTAACAAAATCCGTAAGTCGTGATAGCTTGGCACATCCGGGCATCACTTTGATCATAGAATGTGCATGGTGCTCCAGAGTCCTATTTAATTTAACTTGATTCTGTAAGAAGTGTGGTCATCTACAGTCGTTGACGATCGAAAAATATTTTATATAAGTCTAAACGCAGTGCTCAAACCTAAGCACTGAACCCGTCACATACATTGATGATGTCATCTCGTCGGGTGATCAAACGTTTGAAGCCTAAATGCTAAGCTCAGCGAACAACTGAGTGTTCAATCTATCAACCCAAGTTAACAAATCTGTCACTATTTCTTGCGTTCACAATTCACTTCGGCTTTCTGAGATTGTACGTGTTTCCGTTGGTGCAAGCAGGTACCTGCCTTTTTGCGGAGTATTGCATGCATTAGTGGTTCAAGAAGATAGTTGATGAGGATCGTTTAATACTTTTCTAAATTGATCATCCAGTAAGAGTTAGTGTGAATATATTCATCGGGGCATGGTACATACAAAAGCTTTAAAACAGTTCGAACTCTTAATGAACTTGAACAAGACAATGAGAGATAACATTTTGTGCATTCTAATCACACGTTACTATTTTTAAACGTGAAGTCAATTTCACAGAGCGGAACTCATGACTTCTGAGGTTAGACAGACGGGCACAAAAGTGAGCAATATGGGAATGGTGATTATCAGAGTGGCTGCAGCGTCAGCGCACAAGAGGGGATTGTGGCGTTTGCTAGCCAGATCCCCAACAAGCTGGAGAGCGCGTTTCCGGTAGCTCCAAAAAATCACAGAATTTGTCATTGCCTTGCTCCCACACCCATATTAGCAACCGGGACCATTATTACGACTAGGGTAAGAGCAACCTTAACATGGAGTGAGGCCTTCTACAACACACACACGATGGCGCCCGTTTGCGACATTCTCCAACGACGGCCACGTCGCACAGCTGGTTACAGGACTTAGCCAAGGTCTTTCCTCGCCATCAGAGCAATGCAGTTCAGAGCTGACGTGTTGCCCACGTGGCCACCCAAAATCAGAGGAAGAGTTAAAGTGCTGGTGTGGTACCAATCCTGTAGGTGTGCCCTACATTCCATTCATCCTCTCTTACTCATTCTGACGGATGCTAACGGCACAGCGTCGTAGCTGAATTAGTGATTTGTAAATTGAGAAATAATAAACTTCCAACGATCCCAGAACCTTTATCCTCACGACCAATTTATTTCTTGAATCCGACATCCTTATATTCAGAGATGGTGCAACCATCGTTTTCTATGTGTCTGTTTGTGACCCGTGCAGACTGGAAACTACAGCCAAATTAATGAAGGATAAATATGGTTGTCAAGGCTTGGTTCAATGTATTTCTGCTTTTCACTGTTCCTGAAACTTCTCTTGGAACTCTCGCAATGTCTCATTGTACTTTATGACAGAGTTTTCATACATCCATCGTCACGCGAATTCCTTCAACAGATGAGTCCCCAAAATTTGCTCTAAGTCATTTGTGTAACCTCTATTCAAAGCTCCCTCAAGATGTTTGATTCATATATGAGAGGTACTTAGTATGTGCACGTTCAATTCTGATACGCTAACTCCAATGTGTACCATGTATCGCACCAATCACATATTGAGTCATGCATCTCACTTACGCATGGTTATTATATTGCATCTGCGGCGAATTGTGTAAATCTCGAATCTGAGAGATGAACGCTTTTCGTTATAAGCAAATTATCAATGTTACTCCTTAGAAAATCACATGATTTGCATCTCCCAACTGTCCTACTCAAGAACAACGGAATTAACGTTGAGGCTAAACTGTCACATCCACTTTAAACTGCTAGGATGAGCTCACATCTTTTGCGCATAAAGCACTGGTTGTCGTTGGTTGATGGACGTCATGTTTGGGGCTGGTGCTATGTGATGGCATTGAAGAAGTCGACCGGTTACCGTAAGTTGTTCCGCAATTCAAAATCTTAAGCTGCATATTCGGTTGTACGCATGATCATTGTTTCGCGTCATTGAGCCTATCACCATTTAAATGGTCGTCTTCAACCATCTACTGACAAACAACCGGTCCGTCCTCCCGCCGTGTATTACATTGTTAGAGCAAGTGAACTGATGGGTAGCGTATGTACCGAAACGGATAGATGACTTGTTCGGTTTGTTTGCGTCATATGCCCTACTGATGTTATGATTAATGATCCCGTGTGGTTCCCTCAGTAGTTCAGGGCAATAATGGGTCTGTATATTTAGCAGGCTGTTCAAGCAAACAGGAGTATATAAGACATGGTACAACTCATTTTGTGTCAGCCTTATGGTGAACATACAGACGATGATCATACAGCAAGGTACACCTCGCCAGATGCATGCAGCAGAGTGCGAACATTCCTTGGATTCGAATCATTGGTAGTTTTACCGTAACCAACACGTTTATCAGCTCTCAAATCGACTGGTTTAGGCGTCATCCCTAACACACCTATAATATAAATAGCTAGTCACAATTCCGCTTTTATTTGCTCCTCTTGTAACGCGAAATGCTCAAGTTGTGTTGGTAACATGATAAGGAGAGGGTTGAAACTGTTATCAGCCTAACCGAGTATGCATCCAGTTACCCAGCAACCTATGCCCTCGGTTTACTGTTGTTCTGTCATGTTATTCTGGATTAGAAGTACGCCCACATTTTCCTCTATTCTTCCTATCGCCCGTAAGTCCGGTTGATCTTAAGCTCAGGACTGTTGGCAATAGATTTCAACCAGTAAGATTGTTCTTGCGGTTGATCCATCCTGACGCTTCATCGTTTTCTAATTTTACACTAGGCCCATCTGCAGCTTGTGCTGCAGCAGTTTCGACCTCCGAATTCGCCGCTTCCCGAGAGGCAACATTTCCCTCAGCCAGTCCATCTCAATGTGAACATGACACCAAATCTGGTCTTCTCATGGAAGCTGAATCTTTACTTCGAAATAGTAACAATGCTTTCCAGTTTGGTATCCGTCATGTACTTTCCCCCAAATCCGTCGCTGGTTCTTCTGAAGTTCAGAGCTCTTCATACGCGGTAAGAGTTATGCATTCTCATTCTGACTTATTTTATCTTTTGTATCTTTGTGCACTATTCTTTCAACTCATGTGACTCAGTCGGAGCTTGAAGTCTTCTGATGTCCGGCTTTCTTGCGCCATAACCAATCATATATAACCAAGTGCACGTTGCCAAAGGTAAAAACAATGTAAGTCTCCAGTGTTTTTTTCTTCATCCGAAACACTTATTTCCATTGAGTGATTTGAACAAAACAGCCTAAAGATAAATGCCAATTGTTGCAACTGTTATCTCCTATTGGCCTGTCAGCACCAATTGATCGATACCACACACAGAGTTGCCTAGCTTGTGAACATTAGTTGGGCTTGAAACTTAATTGAATTCTGCGAGATTCAACCCCGCGAAACATGAGCTTTGTTTGACGGGTGCCTGATTCATCCAAGTTTACTCAGCTTGCTTCACAAGAATCAGAAATGCACATGACGATATAGTAAGCAAACGATGAACAATAGTAGAAGTAACTGACCAGTCAAAAGTGGTTTGAACTACTTTTAGGAGATACTGAGCTGTTGCGACCAACCCAGCTACGAGTTTTTCCATTGAAATGTGCCTTGCAAGTCTAAAGACTTGAGCAAGGCTCATGGACTACCTCTGTCTTCATTGAATGATCAACTCTTAGTATCTACAAATTCCACCGTAATTGCGAAGAAAACCACTGATGTATGGTTCATCCCCAAAATCAATGTGCATTCATCCTAGCGGAATCTAAGCGTATCTTACAGTTCGACCTGTCGTTTTATTGCCAACCATCGGTTTCTTTATGTAATCGACACACTATATCCACAGGCTGAAACGTGGATTTGATTTCAGCCCTCACTTTTTATCTGCACAAAGCTCTACTCCCAGTTCCTTTCACGTTTCCTTTGAGTCGTCTATTATGTCCATGTGGGCTTGGGTGGCATTCGTGAGGTAGTGCAATTCATTTAGAAGATTCACCACTGCATATTTACAGTACTCTGAACTTGTTGACGGTGGTGTATTTACTCATATGAAACCTGACACCAGCTCTTGTGCGGAGTTCTTTATCATTTACCTCTGGGCGCACGGATGTGCTTTCCAAATACTCGTCGGCAAGGTTTTATTGAAGTTGCAATAGTTTTCATTATCTTTTTGTGCGTATCCAGCGTGTATCCATTGGCCGTCTATTTTGTTCTCTTCTGTTGTTGATCGATAAATGTATGTTCACAAATTGAGTCTTTTTTTGATTTACTTATTACAAATTCAACCTTTTATCAAACCGACCATTTCGTTGATCTCTGATTTGTGTTTTAGAATTGAATGATGATTGGTCACCAACTAAACTCCATCATTTTACCAGTACACCGTATAACCGGTGGTATGTTACTTGAGCACGCATCTTGACCAAGAGTTTTTACGTTCTTTTTACTTCATATGGGACAGCATTTCGCGTTAGTGATTATCTACAGAGCTGCTGTTTTGTAAACTAGCTTCATTCGTATCTGGCCCTGTAAATTTGCGTTAGTAACAGACCGCGTTCTCCAAAGATCGTTGAAATTATAAATTTTGCATTGATTACATTATATTTTTCTCTTCTACAGACTCATTGTGCATTGAGCACACCTCAGCCGTCTGGCGTTGATTGGGGTACTTCTACATTTCTCTCCTCGGAAAAAACCCACAATGTGGAAAACTGGCTGAACGAACAACAGTCGTTCAGCTGTGACAATTCTGATGCTAATTTATTCACTTACGATTTCACGGAAGATTTCGATCGTGTCGATGTCAATGAAGTTTGGACCGAGTTTCTGTTTACAGATCCAATCGATGAGAACTGTCCTACGAGTGGGGAAGATGCGATTTGTTCACTGGGGGCAAATTCTGAATCGCGAACGTGTTCAGTGTTACTAGCCGATAAGTTGCAGCTTACTCTCTCCCCAACCAAGCCTACCTCATCATCAGATATAAAAAGTGCAAGTCCCATGATGGGTTGTGAAAATACGCAAAGTTCAAACGTTGAGCAGTGGTTACGCTCAACTTCTCCCAGGCATCACCGTCACACTGACAACCGATCTTTGCTATCACTTATGCAATCAGAGCGGTATGCTTTATTCACACGCTTGCAGAATCTTTTCTATGGTCGTGTCTATCGAGTATTTTAGTGCGCTTCTGGTCTGTTTGTTCCCTTCAAATCAAGTGACTTGTCCGTCAGACCCCTTCTGTTATGCGCGCCTGGTACGACGGACTGTCATTGACCATGGATTGTGGTGAAACGTGTTTTTTTTTTATCTGGAACGTCCTTGTGTTCACTTGAATCTATCATGATTTCTCAGAATTCAGGGGTGGTTGATCTTTCCCTATGCACCATTTTGCTAGCCCCGTTTCACGTTGTTTTAGAGAGATAACCTATGCTTGATTTTCCGTTTTTATCCAATTGAAAGTAATTTGGTCTTTAGACAAATTTATTACGATAGAAAAATCTACTTTAGTTGACTAGATTCGCGTGTGTCACTTGAACATCAAAGCAACGGGAGTTTTACTGATCCTGCATTCGTTTGCTACTAGATCATTTATTTCAATTATTGCTCAATAAGACTTGGGAATTCCGGTTTAATTTGGGACGTTTATCATGTTAATTCTGGGCCTCGTCTGGTTGATAATACTGATCATAAGCTGTGTTGTTTATTACTAGAGTTGGTTTTTCTCGAACTTATCGATGTTTATGTGAACGACTTGATAGTAGTAGCAAGATGCCATGTGCTAACACGCATCAGCAATACTGAAGACTCCACTGATCAAGCCTGTCCAACGTGCAGCAGTTTAACTACGCACCCATACATGACCGTCCGTTCATGTGAACGCGCATATGCTTATCAATAGACCTCAAAGTATTCAATATGGTGCATCCACATTGCCGCCATCCAATTTGTGGGTAATGTTCTTCCTTCACTGACAGGAAGCACAGTGAAGTGTTCATCCTATGGGTAAGACAGCAGAGTACTTTTCTTTTGTTTAGAACACTTCTTAGTTTGCTACAATAGTGTTTGTTCATGAATCCTGTGTGAGTAACGCACGCTTCTAAAACGGTTTGCCCTTTTTCGTTCACTAATGCGTTCAAATTCAGATAATATTAATACTACTGGCGAGTAGCATCATTTTTTTTGTTATATCTGCGGTAGCGCGAGCTGAGCTGTTAGTACTATGCGTAATCAACTGTGATGCTGGATGTGCTTCCGCTCAGTCTAGTACTGCCCAACCCGGTACAGTGATAAGAGACAGGAGTTAATCTAACAACTTTAAGCAGGTCAACCGAACCCACTGTACAATAGAGGTTATTAACTATGGCACTTTCAATACAAATAAGGACTTAGTTAGCTCCGATTGACCTTAAAGCCCACTTGTGTGACACTGTGCTTTGGTGAATGCTGTTGATCACAATCCCACGCAAGTGACGGTGGTTCTCTGAATATGTCCCTTTGGGTAACCGGTGTGTTGTGTACTCACTCTTCTTAACAGTATTGCATAGAAAGTAACCAACCACTGTTTTTCGATCAAAGGTGTCTTCATTTTCGATGTACACGACGATCTTTGGCTTTTTGTTTAGTTAAGTTGTGTCTTCCTTGTCGTTATAGCTAGATGGTGACATGTTCTAAACCCTGGTTTAATGAGGACCGAGGGAAGCTGTATGTTCTCATTTTTGCTTTTCCGATAGTTTACATTATTTTGGTTACATTGTTTTAACACAAGTCCGTGATTATTCGTTTTCCGGGACTTCTTTGAAACACCGTCAGCTGTCTAGAGTTCGGATTGGTAGTTGTCAGAATACTTCAAAATAGCATCTACCATGAACTAACTTCAAAACCGGTTCCAATTTGACTGTTCGATGTGCAGTCATTGAAAATCCTCCACTTTGTTCATATTCGTTAAGATAACGAGATGACTGCAGTTCGATCACTCTGCCTGTTTAATTACACACGTGCAACAAACGAATAGACCTTTAAACACTGATGTGTGAAATGAGCGAGCACATGTTTTGTTCTTAAAAGTGTGACGGTTCAGCTGTATGGATGAGTGTACTTGTGCCTAGGTATATTTTCTACACGAACAAGAACTTATCCTCCCGTCCGATCCACAAGCCTCTGCTAATTGCTGACATCCTAGTCTGATCGAATCAACTAAGTAGTCCATTTCCACTCATTTCTGCCTTCATGTGGTCATCGTCCCAAAAGTGATAGCTTTCGGCGACGATTCCAGAGTGCGATTACATACTAGTTTTCTTGCAACTGGAAATGACCTGAATATTGTTGGGGTGGTTCACCGTCAGTTTCTCATGAATCCATATTTTTAAGGATCAGCAGTACGATCCGGAATGCGTACGCCTTAAATTGTATCTCTTCTGCGTTGTTCGGTTGAAATTCTTTCAGAAATCATATTTCTTAATTTCGAAGTCTTTATGCTGAATTTTTTGTTTGGTGTACGTAAACAGATACCTCTGTGAGTATCCACACAGTTCTTCGCATCTCCAGTTTATGTGTTGGCATTTGTAATAAAAAAAACAATCACTGTTATTTGGCTTCATAATCAAAGATGTGTATAAGAGACAGCTGTTTTATTGAGTGTTCACCCAGCTATTTATCAGTGTGCAGGTCTGATGGAAGATTTTTTTAAAAACTGCCTAGAACATATAATGGATGCATATTTTATTCCTGTTATTCACTTCTCTTGGTTGTTACCGTTTTTTACTCCCATAACCTGTTTGTCACTTTTAATCAGGGATTCTGCTTTCGACGAGAATGGATGTCAAACTGATGTAAATCTTCAGGTATGTTACCACTCCACATCCCAAACCTATTTCATTTACGTTCACTTGTCCCAACTCCATTGCAATAGGTTTCCTGTATTCTTACAATCCTCTCAGGTTGCGCGCACAAACTCAAATATGGATCATAGTGACGTTTCAATGAATGCACATTCTCCTGAGGATGATCATCTACCGGACTTGGAACGGTTTCACATTCCAGGTATGTGGTTGTTGGAAGTAGTGGTAGATTTGGCGACTTTGGTTAATGTTTTGAGCGTTCGGTTATCCGCCGAGCTTGGCAAATAGACAAACATTCAAGTACTCATTGACAGTTTCCCGGATCATGTGTTCATTGAAGTGACAGTTATTCATTGAACGGCACCTGTTTCATCCCATTGAGTGTTTTTGCGTTATGGATACTTTAATGTTCATGTCGATTCACCGCCGTTGTATTTTCCTCCAGCTATCCAACTTCAGTCTGCCCTCCTAACGCAGTTTCGTCAACTTACTGATCTGATACAAACACTGTGTTCTTTTTCCAACGAGCCTGTTGTCTTTTCGAGTGATGGCTGTGTAACCGAACGTGGACCGAATAACCTCCCGTCA
The DNA here is from genome assembly GCA_014220965.1 of Paragonimus kellicotti. Taxonomy (NCBI): domain Eukaryota; kingdom Metazoa; phylum Platyhelminthes; class Trematoda; order Plagiorchiida; family Troglotrematidae; genus Paragonimus; species Paragonimus kellicotti. The sequence goes on from LOND01002569.1 coordinate 23,408, forward strand.
GATCTCGATTCAGACTATGCGCCTGTTTGCACCAATACCCCACCTGAATACCGGTCTGAGGTTTGTACGACACAAGCATCTGATTGTTCTGGGTGTATTCAAGTAAGTTTTTGTCCCATTTATTGTTTGTTTGCCTGATATCTCATGCTAAAACCGACTGCATGATGTGGATCAGTTTATTTTGTAGTGTATATGTGGGCATATACACGTTGTTGCGTGTCGTTCACATTCACCAAGGTCCAACTAACTCACTTGCGAGTTTCCTTCTTTCCCCATGCCAACTTGAACATTCTACGACTTTATCCCTTACAAGATACCAACGTTTTCTCTTTTACTCTCATCATCCAACTTTTATCTTGTGTTCATTAGGATTGCATATGAGATCGGAAGATATTCGTTTTCATGCGCTTGTTTCTGTTATGGTCGGGGAGTAAATTGTGTTGGATGATATGTAACTCTAAAGAAAAGGTTGACGGGGACAAATGAAAGAGACATTGGAAGCAGCTACTGGCGCGCAGCTTCTAACAGATATGTACATGACAGTTAATGGAGGTGTGTGTGGAATATAGCCGGGACCTTTGCAGTGTGACTTGTTTGTCGCATGTGCGTCGGTTAACTAAGATCTTACGATTCAACTGATTTAGTTATGAAAAATACTGTATAGCGAACAAACTCGTTTTCAGTGGTTCATCATCAGGCTAAATACATCACATTTATATTTAGTATATCTCCATATAGTTAGACAGCGCCCCCAATATGAGCCGAGTTTGACTCGTGAGTGATTGTCCGCATACGGATCCGTCCATTCCGTACTCGTTTTGGTTACGACCTCTTGAGAGTTCATTCCTATTTAGTGGGAGGAGGTCCATTGTTGAATGCTGCGATGTGTTTGATTGTGTTATTACAAACTACCTGCGTTGTATTGTAAATTGACATAATATTGCCATCCTGTCTGGATGGAGCATTCTTCTGAGTCCTAGTGGTCTGTCTCTGATCATGGCCAGTAAATGATATTTCTTAAGATGAGGGCCACAAGCACGAGAGACTTGCCACTGTTTCGTTGCTCATTTTAAGGTCATCAGTTGGCTAGTCTTTCGCCGATCGTCTGCCAATTGTGCACCCGGATAAGAAGTTCGAAGTCTGAACCATTTCACGGGAATTCGATCTGAAAGACTTGCCAAAAATAGGCTTCCGGATGGAATCGAGTTGTCGAACTGTCCTAAGACACCGTTGTAGCTACAGTCCTGCTAACTGACGCCGGAGTATACGCGCATTTCAGGTGAAATCACTCGGCTCTATCGTCTTAGTGTTTCGGACACCACCATCTACGATCGATAAGCTGTTGACGTATTTCTCAGCAAACGTCTCAAAGTTTGAAAGGCAACACAGAGCTCGGAACCAGCAAGCATCAGAGTGCGAATGAACAAAGTAGATTACTCACAAGCGAAAGTGGTTGAGCGTTCACATATGATAATTCGGTCGTGCCTAATGTGAGGTCAATGGCGCAGTGGTAAACACGGTTGCCTCATGAAAGCGTGGCCGGAGTTCTAGTCCCGGCAGTGGCAAGGATATGCACTACTGACGAGCTCTAATGAGAGCGAAACTCGAGTCTAGTGCTTCTTTTCGAAAGGGGCCGACTGGAAAGTCTATGGGAATGCGACAGCTGCGATCAATTGTGGGTGATGTTCAACTTGAAAGTGAAAAACTATGCTTCCCAGACGCAGCTCATTGTCAATAATTTTTTCACTAGACGATGATCAATGAAAAGTTGTATTGTTGATGAAACAGATTTACAACACAGTGAAGGATTGATGGAAAACTACGGATTTTAGTTATCATGATCTGGGATAACATGACACATGTGTGTACTGATCGAACTGGGCCAGATAAGAGCGTAACGTGTATCCTGCAACAGTTGGTGTTTACTCACAAACGGACCTCTCTAAGACTGTACACACTGCAAGTGCTAATGCTTCTGATTGTGGTTTAGAACCGATATTTCATTTCATTAAAGGCATGTCGGAATCTTGGGCCTTTGGGCGATTAGTTTGTTCTCTGTATATGTGTGATTGTGATGGTGTTCAGTTATGTTAGGTTACACTTTTCTCAGTCCAGTTTGCCGGGTAGTAGCCGCGCACGACTTGGTTTAAGGCGGATTTATGCTGGAACTGGATCTCACTTTTGGGACGGAAATAAGAAAACGACGTGCCAGTAATCTGACAACTGAACTGATTTTTATCTGTGGTCTGTGGTGAAGGTGCAAACAAGATCACTGGCAATTTTAATTCAAAGCATGTGGGTACGCAATCGGTTATCTGTAAATCTATTCAAAAGCTGATGAAGAAGTTTGTTACAATGAACAGTGTTCATGGTCTGCAAATAAATGGTCGACTTTGCACATCAATTGGTGATTGTTCTGCTGGTGATGTTCTACGTAGTGCACGTCGAAGTCCGTTGAACGCACTTTGGGACATGCGTTTCTAGATATTCGATTCCAAATGTAATTACATGTTCTAAGCTTTGCCAGATAATATTACTGCATGCCAATACTTGATTTTCATCCTTACTGCCTACAGTCCGAGTTCAAACCGAGACTGGAACGGTGCGTAGATCGTCTTGAACTCCTGCTAACTCTTCAAACTGCTGTTTGGTTGACCTCTGACTCCATCTTCGGTCTATTTGTGGATACCGCTGACCGTCTGCCAGATGTATGTGACAAGAGAAATATCCGCTTGGAAGAGCATTCGTGCTCATCGCAATATTTGTTGGAGGCTGAAAATGAGCTCCGGGTCTCTGTTGTTACTCCGTTGAACATCGCATCGGTTGAACACTGTCCACAGCTCAGTTTGTTGTCTTGCGCAGCAGCCTTGGGGTGAGTGGGATATTTTTGAGTATGTTAACACAGCCTTTTTCTTTGCCTAGTTGAAGTATGACTCGCTGTGCAATAAAAGTTGTTTAACAAAAGTAAATCCTGTGGTTCAGGAGTACGATTTCCTTGTAACTTACTTTTGTTTCGTTCACAGTTATTCCGAACTGTTGTTGGCTCTCATGTATCTAGTCAAGCTTACTCACGCAAGGGGTCAAACATCCCCGAACTTTATCAAAGAGCGTGCTATCTTGGATCAAATCATGCGTAAGTGAATTGCCTGGATTTGTCAACATTATTGAATTTTACACTCGCCCACAGTTCACACAGTCTTTGATTGCTTGTTCATGTTGTTTAAAAAAATTTTTCTAGTCATGTTGGACACAAAAGCTATGCCTTACGGAGAAAATGATGCGGTCACACCTTTGGGTTGGGCAGCGTTAAATCGGCATACGGAGGCTATCCTTTTGCTGGCTTTTTGGAAACCGGAAGCTCTATCTGATGCCTGTGTTTTCCTTGATCAACCGCTTGGCCGTTCGTTCGCTCTAAAACAGGTATTTCACATTGATCATGCTATCGCTTTCATGTTAATGGATCGTTTGTCTTGAGCCTATTTTAACACTAATTTTAGACTGTGAATCAACGCTTTGATATTCTCCAGTTTTTGTAGCGTTTTCTCGAAGGCCGGTTTGTGTGTAGATTTCAAACATGTAATCATAGTTAATTTGCAAATGTTTTGTCAACATACCAGATGGTATCATAAGCGCAACTTCGTGTAGGACCTTATCGGAAACAGGTTAAACAGCTCTCTCAGATTGCAATCGAGCGCAACTACCATGCACGTTCAGAGCCGCAAACTGTTCGTACTATCGTTAAAATGTCTCTGTTTTGTGCATGCTGTTTTCAGGTGATTGACTGTTGAATGGGAAATTTTTCTCAAGACAGTTAACCTGTTAGTGTAATGGATTTGGTGACCACAACGATATCCTCCTTATCCTTGTAACATCCGCAGATTCGTAACCAATGGTGGCTATTTTTCTGTTCCATAATTTTATTCATCCCGAATCCTTCGTTTTTTTATTCTCAGTTGTCCAAATTTACTGGACTTTCTGAGCTGGAATCTTCTCTCAATTGCTTGGAGAAAGAATTGAATAATGTGACCGCAGTTAATGAAGTGGATCGGTTGAACCGAGTCTTATGCTTTGTTCGCACACGCGACCCCTCGTTCCCCTCATCGACTATTGGACCTGACGCGCTAATAGGAGAAGGAAGGACTGAACGCCAGGATATTCAATGGAAACACACGGACGCTGTTTCACGTTCCATCTTAGCCAGACGTGGTGTTCCAGGACTGCCATCTTTTCACATCTTCCAGAGTAAATATTATCATTCTCCATTGAATAAAACGAATCCAGACACTCATTTGGTGACTGAAGATCCACTCAGTGCGACGCCACACAAACATTCGATGGATCAGCTGGATTGTGGTATAGTGGTATCGCCTACTGGGAATGATGGCTGCCTTGGCGCCTGTTCAGAATTATCGGCCACAAGTTCAATTTATGCACATAATCCGATCACTCCGTTGGATTCTTTGACTTCGCCTCGCATGTCCCCATTGTGGTTGCAAACGGAATTCCGTTCCTCTCGGCATGGTCTTCTAACTGATGAACTGTGTGGTCATTCTTATTTATCCCGACGCCATCGTTCGTTTGCCAGTTATAGAAGTCGGAATACAACAGCGATCGATTCATCCTTCGATCGTAATAATCGACCGTGGGCTTTAGCTCCTTTATATACAAGCGTGACTAATCTGGCTGAGGACGACAGTTCGAAACAAATGTTTTGTCTTGCTGACCGCATTATTGAAGTAAGTCAACACTGATCATTTGTGTTTATGGAGTTTCCGTGTCTTGTATATCGACCCAGTGCCCCATATGAAGTGTTAATTTGTTGACCTGTTTTTGAATTTTTAGGCAATGCCTAGACGCATCGTAAACCTTGATAACGAACAGTCTTTCGACTTGTCCAGATCACCTGGTTTATCTGACTCTGCCTTGGATGTGGGTGTTTGTGCCGAGTCTTCATTTACAAACCGACCAATTGGATCCTGTCTCTCTGAGGACATATCCAACCGACCTCTTTATCGTGCTCAGCGTATACCACTGTCCGACATGCTCTACAGTGAACACATGTCTTCAGTTGCTGCACCTGTGTTCCTGAAGCAAGGTCGAGTAGAGGGCCGTTCTTCAGGTTCAATGATGTCTCTACCCGATGCGCCTTTGGAGTCGACTAGTTATGTAGCCTATCGCGGTCTAACTTTCCGCAGCTGCACCTCAAAAACTAGTCACCGTGTAAAAACGGCGCTACTCAGTTTTCATCAACCGCTCAGTGTTTCGGGTTGTACAGACTCCGGTCTTCAGTCGGTATTCGCAAATACTGTCACGGATGCAGATGAGAGTCAGAGTGCTCATTCCACTTCCTTCGAAGGGTAAGTGTTCACCCGATTTGTATTGTCTTGTTTCGAATAGGTTGGTCATATTCTGATCCTGCTATTTTTCTTCCAACTCAGTTATGACGAATGGAATACGTCAAATTCTGTGTTGGCAAATTCGTCCAGTCCATCTGGCTTCTGGTACGATGAACGGAACGATGGAACGTGGCATTGTGACGCAGATTTTACTCGATGGAAAAAACATCATGGTTCACCACGAACATTTAGTTTAGGCAGTCCGCCACCGTCTACAGCGGAAATAGCAGAGCATTTCAACGCGCCTAACACATTTATGGAAACAGACTTTAGTCGACTCACTCTGTCCGACTTGGAACAGAAGCGGTTGTATGAGGCTGCAAAAGTTATTCAGAAATGCTACCGTGCTTACAAACGAAACAAAAGTTCTCCACAGAATATATCGTTGATTTCTACCGTCCCACTTGACGGTCTTCATAATTGCCCCACGGTCCCAGAAAATATGGATTCAGTGAGCTCGGATTGCGTGTTTCTGCCGTTAAACTCCGATGCACACATAGTCCCGTTACCGGTTACATCTCACGGTTGGGAGCAGTTTGTAATTTCCACTGAAGATGATCAAGATGTGGGTTTGGAACTGGAAATCGAAACCACACCTTCAACGACAAGTGGGACATTCCAACACTGTTGCCATTCTGCAATGAGCATTCTAAACCCTCCGAGTCAATTGACATGTACAAATAGTCAATCTGCTTGTCCAACCAATGGGAACGAACAGCAAGGGAATTCAAATCATTCACAGCCGCCCTCATTTGATGATGACATGGACAAGGAAATTGAGGCGGCCATCATTATACAAAGTTATTATAGAAGATACAAACAGGTTTGTGCACATAAATCTTCATAGTGTTTAGGAAAATTGTCATTGTTTCCGGTCCATCTTTCTCAGTTCGATCTCCACCTGCAAGGCTTGCCGAATCTTTGTGTCCTTGTTTTTCTCCCGCACCTCTCGTTTGGCTCACGTATATGAGAGTCGTGGAGAATCTGATGAATTTAAACCAGTCTGAGATTTTATACCGGGTGGCGCCGTTATGAAAATATTTCCAAATGTTCAATCCTCAGGCTCTTTTTGATCAGCTTGTGCGGTGTTAGTGACGTTTTTCTGGTACGACGTCTTTTTTAACACGAAGCATACTGATTCCAATCTCATTCATAATTCGAAATTAGTAACTTTTATTCTGATATTTTCTGCAAGATGCATGCGCCGCACATTCACAGTACCTTTGATATCTGTGTAATGGCTGTGTGATTGAAACTCTGAGTTTATTTTTGGTTACCTCATCACAGCATAAAGTAATGTTACGGCATGTTTCTGTTTCACTTATACTCAGTGGTTGCAAACGTAAAACATGCAGGGTATATAAATCGGACAACTAGAGACACGTATAACTTTACACAAAGTATTACATAAGCAAGATAGTGGAAACCCGACGGATTGCTTCGGCAACTTCTTTGCACACAACACTGGCCGATGAGTTCGGATTAGCATAGCTTTGCTGAAGGCCAGTAACTCTGGGTTTTGATAACGTAACAAATTTTGGATGGCTCCATTTGGTGATCTGTTGCCCTGAGGCGTTCAACAACTAATGTTGTATCCGAAAGGAAATAACATCAGTCATCGTGAGTTTTTTAGTAGGTCTCGAAATTGGGATGTTTTAAATTCCATTCCAAGCATTAAATGATATTGTGAATATCTTCGAATTTCCTACAGTTTAGTGACTTCCATGTATATCGGTTCGATTAATGTTGTCCAACTAATGTCTCTGTAACAACACAGCCTGTTGACTTAGAGGCCGACAGCAGATTTCTAACCTAGAATCGAATTTGGCTTAGTATTTTGTTATTTGCCCTCAGGTCTCATTATTCGCAATTGTGTTTCTCTTGTCCAATCATATCCAAGTGACATTTTTAGCATTTACACCACGAGAGGTTTGTTCCTGTGTGGACTGAGGTGATATTCAAAGTAGAGAGAGCTTGTGGGCTTCTTGCGCACTGAACAGGGAAAGGACCTCGGGCTTATTGTATAAAACAATTATTGACGTAACATTATTGTAGAATTTATAACATAGAATCAGTATTTGGAATAGCGTGGATTGCCATTGAAAGTTAACAACCTAATATGAAACACGTATTCAGTCATCTGATTAGTCCACAAACGTAAAAGATATATGATCAATAGGAATCAGTGACACGGCAACGTTTCATCCGATTTGATGTGACCGTTTTTCTCATTGGATGTCAGATTATTCTTTCCATCGCGGTCCAGACAGCTGGTAAACCAAGTGGGTTTTCACCACGATCAGGTACCACCAAGCTTCTCAAACTTCGACAACAGAGACAGTTGATCGTGTAATTGCTGACTGACATCGATATCACTGAGTCATCTCAAGCTGCCTGCTGAAGAAATCAGTTTAATACAGACCGTCTGAAAAAAATTATATATTTTTTGTTGAGAAAAGTCTGTTTTCCCCCAAAATGGTTTATTTTTCGAGTAAACCTCGAAATTTTTTTTCAATTGGATTCTATCTTTTCGCACTGTAACGTGAAAGCTCAATTTTGGCGCATATTCTCCCTTTGTCTTACGATTGGCTCACTCCAATCTTAGTGCATCAATTTAGATGGGATTCTTAAAAGTCATTCAAAGTCAGTATATACACAAACGCTTGTCCGTTGTTATCGTTAGTTTGAGAATAAATATATTTTTGGCTGAGGGTCAAGGTCTTCTACGTTCTTCTCGGATGTCTTTTCGTCGCCTATTGTGTGTTTGTGATTCGTATATCTTATAATGGTGCGTTGGCAATTTCTAGCTTTCGTTGACTCCGCGGGTCATAACTCTTTTAAATGGCTTGTTTTCAGTTATATTATGAGATCGTTTGCCTTCTTTATTCGTCCTCGTGATTCCAGTACGCCTATTATAAACGCTTGTGTCAGGCGGCTCTGTTAATTCAAAACCAATATCGTTGCTACATGCGCCAAAAGAAAGGCTCCAACTGCACTGGTTCATCCGTCAATAGACTGCGGAAATTCAAACAGACGGGTGTGATTACTCCTCGTATCCGGTAAGTTAAAAACCCGTTTTGGACATTAAAGTCACCTGAGCGTAATGTGGTTTCACAGGCTTTGTTTGATGATATCTTCGATTATTTGTTCGTGCCCTTGTTCAGATACACTTCTACAACATTAGGGTTTTATTTGATATATTTCGTATTCATTTGCTTACACTCAAGACTCAGTGTATTTTGGCAAGTTTATCTTGTTGAATTCCAAACTATCGCATTGGTTGTGTTACAGATAATTATCGCTTTGACAAGTCAAGATCTTCTCGAATACTCCCTTGGTATGTGCCTTTGGCCACCGATCAATTTGTGCCTGCCCCTCAAGGTTTCCGATCTTTTTAAAATAGCCTTAATCAGCTAGGTTACCATTTGATTAGCTCACACTGTGAATCATTTGCGTCTTGTACTTAACGGTTGATCAAAAGGTAATGCATGTATGCTTTCGATCTTGCTAGAAATCGGGGTGTTGTATGCAGAATCAATGTAAAAAGGGTTTAGAGAGCAAACGGTTATACACCACAATGGAAGAACACCTGCGACGAATGGGAAAGAACAAAAAAAACAACTAGAGTATCGGACTTTATAGTCAGTGATTCGGTCGTAGATACACATGATTTGGACATGGTGATTATAGAGGTCGTTAGACACTATTTTCCCTCAACTCATCATCATCGCCATTGACAGTACATCATTGGTTGGTTCTAATGCGTAGTTGCCATACAAGCATGAGGGGAGAAACAACCTCTGGTTTAGAGATAAAAAAGAGAAGGAAGTAGACATAATACACACATAACTCACACAGTTAACGAGGATGTTTGTTTTGTAAACAAACAGTCGATGTTCAAGTGAAAGCCAGCTGACATCTGCGAGGCGATAATACACTTTAAGCCACAACTTCGAACCTGGGTTGCTTCTGTTGACTCGAGGCACAGTCCGTCGGACCTTCAAAATTGCCGCTGTGCTGGATTAGATTTCATAACAAATGTATTCTAAATGTGGGCAACCAAACTGTAATGAAGCTGTCAGTCGTGCTGTTTGGTTACCATTGCAAAGCGTTTTTGTTTATCGCTCTCGGTATGCAGCTTTATGTAACCATGTAGACGTTTCATCGGCACTTTAGACTTTTCCGTCAACATGTTTCCATTCATAATTAATACATTACAATGCCTTGGTTAAAGTGTAAGTTACAGCGCTTTCTACGCTGAAAAAATCCCAAGGGCAG
>LOND01002569.1:34035-57329 GCA_014220965.1 Paragonimus kellicotti
CACCAACAGTTGGGTGAAACTACGTGGTGGTCAATCGACGACGTGATCACGACATATGAGGACCCTGATTGTTCCCACGAGTAAAGTGGGTAGGTGTCGCCTGCCTGGATGGGGTCCTCGTGATCACTCAAACCGCTGGTTGGAGACGCTATCCGAGATGGCGGTGTGTCGCAGTCAATGGCGTACCTGCATCCATACCATTTCTAGTTCTTTTATTAATTTTCAACCTTCTTAGTAACGTTTTCTTCTAGGATATTCCACGTCACTGTTGAGGTGAGCGGCAGCCCGAGCCACAGTACCTTTTGGTCAGGCTCATGGCTGATATGATGATGATGAGAATTTAGAAGCAATCCCTCTTTGCTTCAAAATAACTTTTCTTAACCTATTTGTTATCTTCGTCTAACTGGATGACGTTTATGACATGTAAGTTCGCTTAGCATCGTTTGGGGATTGCCGACTACTCTACAACTCACCGATTGGCTATGCGTATACCCATCAGATAGAGAATACAGAGTTGTGGTCACATCCGTTCTACTACGAAACGGAAGTTTTTGCTTGTCTGATTGCTAATCCTATAAATAATGCTAAACGGAGGAGTTGAAAATCACTATCAATTGATCATGACAACGGACCAGGTGAATGAGTCATGAGGTACTTTTCTCTTGTTTTGCTATCCGATTGTACATGGCATTGTGCTTCTTGTCTCATTTATCTGATCTGCTCACATTTCGGCTCAGTGCTCGAACACGCGGTTTTTCACGACTGGTAAGTTCCTTCTGGAGGAGCCAGTCTGTACTTCACTCACCACACTTACTTGTCCTCCCCTTCTGTTGTTCAAGCTTTGTCCCGAGTTTTTGTGTGCAAGCATCTCGTTCCTCGCATTCAGTTACTTCACCTAGGTTGTATGCACACTGCACGTTAACCAGTGGAGTTTTACTACTTTTCATGTTTGTGGTGTACCGAGTGGAACTTGACGATGTTGTTTATCATTCTCACCTCTGTAGTCTGTAATTTCTGTATCATAGCGTGTCCGTTGTCGCTAATCACAACTGTTCGGCCAGTGAGCTTTTACACCCCCTCCACTTTCTGTTGCCGGGCTTTTTAAGCTCAAGACCAAATTCTCTACACGTAAATAGATAGGTATATATTGTTGTTCCATTTAATATGTTTTGAGCTTCAGCAAATCCACACGGAAGCATGATAGTTCTTGCTAATATTTAAATATCAAATTGTAATGTTTTATCATCCTCTGAAGCTTCCCGGAGCAGAGCACCATCAACTAGGAAGTTGTTCTGAACCCGTCGGAACTCCCTGGGTTGGGATCGGGTACGGTGGTCCGTTCCTCCTCTCTCATTCCCATCAGCACGGTCAATTCGGTAGAGAATTCTGCCAATCGGGTGTCGCATCCGTAGGATCCTGTACGCGAGCCCCAGCCATTTCGATTCTGCCAAACGCAGCTCCCCAAGATCCTTGTTTGTCCTCTAGACGTCTGCGGCATTTGACACGTATCCATTTAGTCCATTCCTCTCAACGTTACGTGCATTCCGCCAAACCGCTCGGCCGATCTTGAAATTGCAGTATTTTGATTGGTCGTGCGTTGATTTGACGGTTTCAGTAAATGATTGTCCGGCTCATGCTTTCCTTTTGTATGCCTCTCTCATAGCTTCACATTCTGGTCGCTTACGCATTTCCTATAAGCTGTCCTGGATGGATCGTCCGCTTATATTCACATTTCCTTCCTTCTGTGATATTCACACCTAACGGTCTATGTTTGAAAATCGTCAGGTTTACTGTTATCCAGACCGCTTTCATCCTCATTACTGGTTGCATTCACAACAAACCACTTTTTGTTACATCTGTTTGAAGCTAAGCTCAGGTTTGGTCTGCTTTGTTAAACTTCTCCGCTGTTCATTGAATCTGGAGGACGCATTTACCAGTGGTGATCAATCTTTCGCAATGCATGCGCTGTGAACATCCATCTCTTGGACTCTGTTCCGATTAGGTTGTCATCATTGGCCTCAAAATATGCCATCTGCATTGATATTCTCTCTCCCTGTCCACGTTATAAGTCGATTCCTCACCCCCATACACTTAATCCGTTTCTATCTTATCAGGCACACGTGTCAGCTGATTGGTGGCTCAACTCTCTTTTGCCTTCCTATCTTCACCCCTTTTTCCTGACCGCGTTCAGCAATGTTATTCGTACTTATCAATAGATTCATCGTCATATTGTGTTGTTGATGCGTGATCGCATTTTGCGTGTCAGATTATCAGCTGTTTGCGCACATGCATTCCAAACCGATGCCCAATGTGCAGATATTTTCATGAATCCAAAGGGACGAGTCATACGGTGGGATTAGAAGTCAGCTACTGACCTGGCGTTGTGTGCTTCGTGGACGCGATTTGCCTTGAGTCGCATAGAAGAATCCTTTGTTCTTTTCGCATTAACGAATGCTACACAATCCTCCCAAAAGGTGAATATCTAATCAACTTTCAAACCTTCCCATAACTCATGCCTTTTTACGCCGAAAAGTGGAATAATACACTTAAAACAATCCAATTCATATTAAGTATCACTACAACGAAAAATTCTCAATTTGTTCCTGTTTCATTGGTAGAACCACACGTGCCCATTAGCTTAAACTTCATAACCTGACATGTCTGGATAAAAGAGAACAATCACTCTGTTGAATCGTTGATTTTAGTAGCACGAGGCGAAAAGACACGTATTCCGAATGGGTACATGGGCCAAATTATCCCTCTCAAATAGAATGACTCTGTCCTCTGTTAACTATTTATGCGCATGGTAAGCAGTGAGCCGGCGGCTCAATTAACCCTGGCATAGAAGACGCCAGTCGAGCTTGTCCGCAACCATGACCATGTGCGACGACCGCACACGGCTGAGGTCTACGATTATACGTGTCCTGGTCAGCTCGATTGCTTACCTGACACACCGATAGCGTGTGGCGCCTGATCGATAGCTCGGGACGCGGCGAACACGGCTGGACAGAACGAGAATGTGCATCATCCAGCGACCAGACTCTCGTTTATGTGCAAACCCGACAAATACAAGTGCGATTGGTGTCCGTCACTAAATCAAAACTATTTAGGTTCACAAAGTCTCAACACTACCGTAACGCCAAGCTAAATATTTTTCTACAGCCATGTGCATGTAGATCTATAATCGGTCGATTGTGAGTGTATGATCAAGAACATCGTTTCAGTCTGAAGCACATTTTATGCATTACTCTGTTGTATTTGTGCATGTCAGATCGGATAAATGACAATTTCCTGATAGGTTTTCGTAGTACACCTGCGGTGGGAGCAACAATAGCAGAAAAGAATGAAGTTGCCCGAAACAAAGAACGGTATGACTGGCGTTATCGTGATACGAACGTAAGTTTCGTGAAACCATTCATGTCAAACGACTAGCGCCACGACCTTCTCATGATCAAATCAAAGTTTTGCATCAATCAAAACAACATGATAATAGCAGATCACTGGAAAACAATTAGGGCAAGACAACGAAGAGGTAGTAAATAAAAATAAGTCATGAATAAATTAAACAACTGGTTCCAGGGGAGCGTTGATGTTCACAACGAAGGATAACTTTATACACTATATGGTTAAAGTCATATGCGTGCACAACAGTTCCACTCAAAACACGATATACGTATTCTGTCCAATCACATGCGCAAACGATCGGTTGAGGACGAAATACGTATGTGCGAACAAGCGTACGAAATGGTTGCATGATCACCAAACGAGAGCGTACGTAGAGTGAGGGGCACAGAGGGTGATAAAATCAATGATCACATGGAACAGCAATTGATAACAAGTTGCATAAGCAGTAATGGCAAAGCATTTTTTCGGATCTGGAAATAGCACATATACGGCAACTGGTTGATCAAGATTTGGTGAAGTCACTGAAATCAGTTTTAAGCTCTATGACCGGATGACCAGTTGTCCTTGTCGCCGATGTTTTCAGTGACGTCACAGCCGTCTTCGGATCACCATGATAAACAGTTGCTGAACTTTTAATGGCCATTTCCAATCTTGGTCTGAGTTCACCGAGCGCTCCAAAAACGGACCGAAACTCAGCCGGGAATCTGGGCGCAATAGAGATGAGGTGTTGTATGGTGGTTAAATGCAAACCGCAACTGAGCTCTGCAGATCCCGCAGAAATCGTATGAGCACCGCACCAGCGCGATATTAGGCTATTAGACGGTGGGCTTGGGAGCAGTAAGTTGCACAGAAGCGGGACAAGGATGAGCAAGAGACCCTGTCGACTTGATGAGTCAGCTATGTCGATCAGAGATTCCAAGATATCGATGGCTGCATGCAGACATTCGCTCAGCTCGTCTTTGGCGACTTGATATTTATCCAGATCAGTGAACGGCTGAAGTTGTTCCAACAATGACAGATCGTAAATCCACCGGAATATCTGCAAAACAATAGGTTTACGGTTAATGACAGAGGAATTAAGCCACCGAATAACGGATGATACAAGTTTTTAATTCAGGACAGTTGTCGGGAAACAACAGGTTGCGTATGTCAAGTAACCGAGTGCAGAGTGCACTCACATTGTGTTGAGGAAGATGCTACCAAGTTAGCGAGATAAATGACAACTAAAATGCGGCAGTTTGACCCCGCAGTAGGTTTGACGTTCTTAAGTTGAAAGGGTGGGTCCATTTTTTTCGTATGCGAGTATATTTCTCGTGGTGGTCTGGGTGGTAAAAACGCCGATTGATGTTGGCATTCAGGCCAATCAGTCGTGTGATTAACTGCTTCACGCAGAAGCGAATTTGCAATTGACCACGTCTTAACGCACGACGTTTAGGTCAACTAGGCAACGAACGTTGCGACAGGACGTATCCAATCAAAGAAGAACGAACATGTGTAATCACCAATGAACTTAACTTCACCTGAGAAGCTTGTTTAGCTCGTGAGACTAGTCGAACTGAAAATGATAGACCTAGACATCAGGACAATGAAAGGATGGAACTCTATTTAACACCACCTAGACTAGGCATGGCTAACACACAAGGAACGGTAACAAATTGTTGCGGTAAGCTTGCACTCGAAAACCTACTTAACAGCCACTGCACCATACTCAGAACTATGCGGCACAAAATAGCCGTGAATTCATCCGCTGACGGATTCGAAGTTGACTTTCTGCGATGAGAGCATTCTAACAAGCTTAAATCCGGCGTGTTAATCAAAAATTGGCAGATGCTTGTTTGTCCTCCTTTTTGATGGTGGTATGCTAGTCAGTGACTTATCCGATAGCTTCGATGTGGATGAGAGTGGAACGATTCAAAGATCAAAATGACGTTGTTACTGTGTGGTATTGGAAAGACAAAAGGTTTTACAAACACGATACCCCCCCACAAATCGCACCACATAGAGTACCTTGGAACTTTACGACCCCAAACAGCGTCCGAATTTATTACTCATCATCCTAGATATAAAATTTAGACTGGAAATACTTGCTGGTGAAGTCAAGCTAGGCTTATTTCTCCAGACAGATTGACGCAAAAATAGTTGCGAACGTGGTGTGATTTGAGAACCGGGTTTTTCTTCCGTTTCGTTGACATCCGTTACATGCCAACGAGCTCAGATTGTTTGGAAATACCAGCTAAGGATAAAGTTAGCATCGTATCAGGAAATATCCAACTGGAAGTTGTTAAAACTTAGTGCCATCAACATTATTGACTTCAACATTTTATACACATAAAGTGACATTAGTATCGTCCTATAAAAGTTGTTCTTGGATCTGGAATTTATGCACAGATAGCGGTTAACGCGAAAAAAATATCATGTCAATGTCCAGCAGTGTAAGATACTTATCTCGAAAATGGAATTACTAGAGCAAGCTACGAATCTAACCGACTGGTGCTCATTTAGATAATGTTCTGTAGCTGACCTCACGCAGACTGTCGTACTATACTCAGATATATTTGCACGACAAACGGCGAGTATCACACTAATTTGTTTCATTTACGACTTCACGGCTTGAATGTTATTTCGATAGATTAAACGTTGTGCATTAAGTGTGTGACCTGGTTGTAACTTTCGTTAAAACCTTTTAACTGTCCTGCCGCTGAACTTCCCAGTTAACGGAAGACTGGTAGATCAGACTACTGGGACACGTGCGGCAGATGCGAATATACCGAGTGACCTATTTACTAATGAATGATAGTAGATTTCGACAAGACGTTCGCCTTTGGTGTGCCTGTTACAAACTGAAGAAAGCTGGTGCATACCTGACCCTACGTTGTACTCCTCTGAAAGAACGACAGACGAAAAGCACAGTAACATGAACTAGAAACGTCGGTAATTGTAAGAGTGCAGACAGGAAGGAGAGTCGAGGAGAGATTGAGGCACAACTGCGTACAGGGAGATGAATGGGTAACCAGAGACAAAACCCGGCTATAGCCTATGAAGCATGTAGCAAGCACAATTCAGCATTACCATTAGTTTATTATCAAATCTATCACAATATTTAGCCTGATTTCTTGAAGGTGTACATCAAGTATGCATTGTAAGATTATTGACTGGTGATTTTACCACGGCAGACTATTTTAGTGTTGCACACTGAGGAAGTCAGGAGGCTGATGATTATTACCTGCAAGTCTACTACTCATTTGATGTAGCTTCAGTGATTTACCTGTGAAGTGATATGGTTTGACGGAGGGTACCACTATATACTAAAAGGTCCCGCTCACGAGCATTGATACTCATCTTCAACCTTCAGAACAACAAGAATAGCGGAGGTATACTACTTCACATTTAGTAATCATAAACACCAACCCATTGACTGCAATCAAGCAGTTCAGAAGGTTTAGGTTTCCACGGTTTCTCGCTCTCTAGTATACTGTCAGCAATGCATAAAACTGTTATATCATCAACAAGCAAACACGATTTCTAACACAAACAACAATGAACAACGACGTTCCCAGCGAAGTACTCTGTTGCTCACTACCATTCGTGCATCATCAATCAGAAGCACACAAATGACCTTCATAACGAAGCAGCGAATATGGGGCAGTTGATGAACCGCAAAGGTATGGATCATCCTTATCACAATTATGGGGTTTAAGTCGCGGAACTGAGTAGTCAGGTTGGTTTCAAACAGCAACTAGGCTGACAACATATCAAAAGCCCTTTTGGAGTAGTCAGAAAACAGCGTAAACCGAACCCGATGCTCGCATAACTGGTCATCTATCGAGGACTCCATGACACTGGAGGCAACCGACAGTAATGAGAATGACTTGCATTCAGCGGGCTCGCTTCAATCGACACCTTCACCGATAGAAGAAATGGTGTAGGGTTTTTCGGTATTAAGAGTTTTACCCTAGTACAGTGATCGATCGTATAATTCTTAAAACAGTCTTGATAATTCTTTTGCGTATTGTTTTGGTATCACCGAAAAGATGAGAGCGAAATTTGGAGACATTGTCACGAGGCATTGTTAGCTTTCGGGAAGTAATACATGGTGTGAATGCGACCGTTTTAGGCGCACCTCTTGTGTTGTTCCTGATTTAGGGTACTAAGTCAGTGGATCTGCAATACACCAAAGTTATCGGCTGTTGTTATTGGTCGTTATATCACTGTTATTCATTGCACATGAAATGTTCGCAATTGTGTGACCCACGAAATACTCACACAGTAATAACTGCTTTTATTTCATTAATTTATTACAGCCTATTGCATGAAACCACGGTTGAAATCGTTTGAAAACGGCTCATCATTAAGTGTTCTGTGAGGATCCAGTATTTATGTTTCCTACCCAAACTGTGAGTTTATATTCATTAGACCATCTCCGCTGCCCTAAATAGTTGCGGTTCATGTGCAGAATATAACAACAGTATTTAGTTGGCAGGCAATGATTGTGATTGTGTTGCTGTTACTACCGGTTTAACTTATTATGAACAAATCAAGCCTCATGTGACCTCTGTCCAGGAGGTTGGCGACACCCGCTCCATAAGGTTGTAATGTCAGGTCAGTGTGAGCAGAGGGTGTTCTCTTAGTAACTGACTTTGACGATTGCGGAGAGCGCTAATTCGACATCGAAGTATGCCTAATCGGAACCATCTTATCGAAGTCTGTAGTAAGAGCATAAAAATAATGGTGTATAGGTGAATCACCAGCTCAACAACGAAACTATCAAAGGATGAGGCCCTGAGAATACAAATCTGAACATCATCGCACATGACGCCGTTCGCTTTCATACATTTAGTTGGACCGAACATATACTTAGTATGTCGCCCACTGTTGGAATCATGCATCCTTACTTGTGGCACACAAGTTCCACTGGCACAAGCACCCCAGTGATTAGGCAATGGCTTGATGTCGAAGCACGAGACAAATAACATCGAGCTTTGTTCTCGTTATTTTTTGCTCACTGACGTCACACATAGAGTAGCAGGCTTTGTGACACTAGGTTTTGATCTGCATTTTTTTNTAGAGTATCGGACTTTATAGTCAGTGATTCGGTCGTAGATACACATGATTTGGACATGGTGATTATAGAGGTCGTTAGACACTATTTTCCCTCAACTCATCATCATCGCCATTGACAGTACATCATTGGTTGGTTCTAATGCGTAGTTGCCATACAAGCATGAGGGGAGAAACAACCTCTGGTTTAGAGATAAAAAAGAGAAGGAAGTAGACATAATACACACATAACTCACACAGTTAACGAGGATGTTTGTTTTGTAAACAAACAGTCGATGTTCAAGTGAAAGCCAGCTGACATCTGCGAGGCGATAATACACTTTAAGCCACAACTTCGAACCTGGGTTGCTTCTGTTGACTCGAGGCACAGTCCGTCGGACCTTCAAAATTGCCGCTGTGCTGGATTAGATTTCATAACAAATGTATTCTAAATGTGGGCAACCAAACTGTAATGAAGCTGTCAGTCGTGCTGTTTGGTTACCATTGCAAAGCGTTTTTGTTTATCGCTCTCGGTATGCAGCTTTATGTAACCATGTAGACGTTTCATCGGCACTTTAGACTTTTCCGTCAACATGTTTCCATTCATAATTAATACATTACAATGCCTTGGTTAAAGTGTAAGTTACAGCGCTTTCTACGCTGAAAAAATCCCAAGGGCAGACAATGTACGTGTTTGATCGGTATGTTTCTTCCTCAGTTCAATATTGAGTGTGAAGTATCCGTCCCAATTTCCGTTGTTTGTATACTACGGCTCTCTTTCGTTCGCAACACCCACCCTCACATAGCTCGGTCGGTCAAAGAAAAACCAAGACGATTGTAAACTCGGAAGTGATTGCAAAGTAAGCGGTTCCTCTTCCTCTGATCCAGTCAGTCGGTCGCACAGACCTGTCAGTTTTCATCGTTTTATTTTTTTCTCTGTTTGAGATTGTCCACAACAGGTTCTCGACACAAGTACTAAGCGACCGGTTGTTTGTCGATAACATACTGCCGTGTCCAATCGCGTGACTTGTGTAGTCACAATCCAGCGTTTCGGTAGCCTTGACGATCTACAGTGTGTAAATCCTTTGGAAGAGTATGCACTCCGATTAGTGGCAATAATCACATAGATCGTTTACAAAAAGAATTCATTCAGTTCCTGCAGGAGACAACGATATACATCACCAGTCACACAGTTTGATCTTCCGCCCATAATGTCTAACGGTATCCAAATCATATGTGAATTGGGGTGGAGTGGCAACAGACGCCTAGTGGTGTAGAATTTATATCAACAGGCTTGCTGTATTTGACCATCGTTGTCTCCGCCAATTAGCCCACATTAAGTGGACTGATCGCGTGAGCAATACGGCAGTTCGCCGGCGCGTATTCCGGAACGCTCGGGATGCGCGATCAATTGGTCAACTACTCACGTTGCACAGCCTGCGATGGTTAGGTCACGTACTCCGCATGCCAGCTGAGCGTTTACCGTACCGGGCATTATATACTGAGACCACCAACAGTTGGGTGAAACCACGTGGTGGTCAAGCGACAACGTGGTCACGAAATATGAGAACCCTGACTGCTCCACTGAGTAAAGTGGGTAGGTGTGTTGGTGTCCATACAGTAAACATCACAATTCCAACCTCATGTAAACACCATACGATGACGAGTGTCTTGCAGGAACAAAGCAATATCCATGTGAAACCACCTCTAGAGCTTTTAATTACCCTGATTCATTATTGATCCTCCTGACCTGGCGGTGGCCCCAGAAAGAAGGCAGTACGATTTATACCACGGAGTCCGACTATCGGTTATTTCGTAGGTTTTCCAACCAAAGGTTTTGTGGGTCAAAGGACTCTATCACGAACTAGAAACAGAAGCAATGGCTCAAAAGTATGGTGACTACTTTTATTTGTAATCGCCAAGTCATCGAATGACTGACGCTGGTTAACTTAAAATTAGGTAAAAAGCGCACGGCGTAATAAACGGTAGGAGGTAAACTTATCTTAACCGGTCAACGCTTACACATCTAAATGGTTTAAGTAAACTAACTTGTTTAACGTTAACAGACCGTCACTCAGCCCCAGTTGTTGCCTACTGGTAAAACAATCCGATGCGCACGGTTGGAAGCAGACACCGATTATTAAAAAGTCTCACACGGTTCAGCTTCACTCAGTCTGGATGATAGGCAATTCATGCATTTTCTGCGTCGGCAGTGATGTGTGTGCAGTAAACGATAACCCACTCATCCTAGAATGCGATTCGTGGTCAAAAACCCAGCCGACAACACAACATCATTAACGTCACTATAACAACCTTGAACCTGACCACGGATACTGTGATTCGAGTCGCCGTCCACATCAACTGTGATGGGGAATATCCTGGAAAAACGTCGCTAAAATGGGTCGGAAATTAATAAAAGACCGAGCGGAAAAACTAGAAATGATATAAATGCAGATATGCCATTGACTGTGTACACTGCCATCACGGACAGCATCTCCAGTCAACGAGGACCCCATCCAGGCAGGCGACACCTACCCACTTTACTCAGTGGAGCAGTCAGGGTCTTCATATTTCGTGACCACGTTGTTGCTTGACCACCAACGGTTTCACCCAACTGTTGGTGGTCTCAGTATATAATACCAGGTACGGCTGGTATTGCTGGCACGTGCAGTACGTAACCCAATCATCGAAGGCTGTGCAACAATTGATCGCGCATCCCGAACGTTCTGGACTACGCGCCGGCGAACGACCGCAATGCTCACGCGATAACTCCACTTGATGTGAGCCGGTTGGTAGAGAACGATAATCACACACAGCTAGCCTGTCTATATCTTCATTGTCTGTTTGGTGTCACAGATGACAGATGGTAACATGTGCTTCTTCCAGAGGGCAACTCTTAAAAAGGAAACCTCTATTGAAGGAGTACATTCCGAAGTACGGAATTTTGTATTAAATATCTCCTTCGACTAAATGAACCTAACATAATCTAACAACATTAGACGACTGGAATGGACTCAGTTCTAAGTGAGGAGAAATAGTACAATAGGCTTACCGGACAAAACTAGCTTATTTGTACATTGACCGGATCATCGAGTATACGAAACTATTCGAAAGCAATCTTAACACAACGCTCCAACAAGCTAAAATCTGGGCCAGCCAGACCGATGTTCATCAAACGTTCGTTGAGGTATGAGGACGATGCTCCTCGGCGTGGACCTTTTGCAGATGTGGGTAATACATTCACAACTGTTTTGATTAGGAGTTCGCTTGTAATCGTGCTTATCCATGATAGCAACTGCTGGGTGATGTAACCCTGAGTAACATGTTTTTAGTTTCTTATAATTTAGCCTAAACCGCCTGTAGATAGCGTTACGGTTTACGTCGAGGTGTGTTCCTCCATCACTGAATAATGACTACGTAATCGTCACGGGCAGTAAACCCAGGGTACTCGACAGTACATTTTCTTTAAGAAGGTTCTCATATAACTCCAACATCAGCGCATACACACTTTGAACGTTCTGATAGTTATATTGTCGATCGGATTACATCGAATTAAACGTCTTCCTCGATAAGAAGCACCGTGACCGAACAAACGTTCATGTCATCCCCAAAATGTGCCACTCATCAGGGACAAGCATCGTATAAGTCAGGTGAATGTCCGGTCCGTACAACAAACGTGTTGTAGTATACTGATGAAATGTTGAGAATGCTTGTTTAAATATGTACGTGAACTCTTCTGAAAAAAAAAGCCGGTATCAAGACCGAAAACAGAAAGAGGTCTAAAAACAATCGAAGGATTACCTCATTTTGTTTCATCTTTTCGTATCGCAGTAGTCTCAGCATACTGAAAGCTACCTGTCCATACCAGTCGTTGGCGAGTGCTGGGTTAGATGCACACAAAGTTGTATCCACCCAATTCGACTGGCTCGTTTGTTCGATTGATCGAATTTCACTACTGTCCGGTTGGCTTGTACCGCCTCTCTGTGCATCCACTCTCGAGTCATCATTGGTTCGGATGCAGACGGAATGATCAGCTAATCGTGGGTTCGTCAGTGTTGGATAGTGATGAGTGGCTAGCCGTACTCCAAGACAGACAAGAGCGTCGGCCAACTGGGATTGTTGCCAAGTCCAACCTACTAGTGTGTCAATATGATATCGTTGTTGTGCTTGTTCACGACGTTGACGACGAGCCGCCGAAGCGAATTGGGCTGAAGTTGCGGTTGATGTGATTTCCACATCGTCTCCGTTCAGACCACACAGAGTAAGAGCGTTATGAGCCATCCAGCCCTGGATGTCAGTAAGATCTGCTTGGTCAAATCGATGCCGTATGCCGTATTTGGGGTCCTTGTTCACAGGCAGAGGCGAACTAGCAAGCGGTAGCAGAAGCATAAGCTGGGCAAAAAAGGTATATTGTGAATAGGTATGTCGATAAACAAAATAACAATCTGACTTGTACGTAGTCAAATCAGCTAGCTAGCCTCTATTTTGTCAAACTGGACAATCCTTCATAGGGATTAAAAAAATATACTAATTTTAATCACATTCATCCCTGGATTCGTAGGAAACTGTGCCGAAGAAGGACACAGTCGTGCCTATACTTAAACGATAGGCGGTGTGCCATAGTCAATGGCGTACCTGCATCCATACCATTTCTCCGCTTCTTTTATTAATTTTCAACCTTCTTAGTAACGTTTTCTTCTAGGATATTCCACGTCACTGTTGAGGTGAGCGGCAGCCCGAGCCACAGTACCTTTTGGTCAGGCTCATGGCTGATATGATGATGATGAGAATTTAGAAGCAATCCCTCTTTGCTTCAAAATAACTTTTCTTAACCTATTTGTTATCTTCGTCTAACTGGATGACGTTTATGACATGTAAGTTCGCTTAGCATCGTTTGGGGATTGCCGACTACTCTACAACTCACCGATTGGCTATGCGTATACCCATCAGATAGAGAATACAGAGTTGTGGTCACATCCGTTCTACTACGAAACGGAAGTTTTTGCTTGTCTGATTGCTAATCCTATAAATAATGCTAAACGGAGGAGTTGAAAATCACTATCAATTGATCATGACAACGGACCAGGTGAATGAGTCATGAGGTACTTTTCTCTTGTTTTGCTATCCGATTGTACATGGCATTGTGCTTCTTGTCTCATTTATCTGATCTGCTCACATTTCGGCTCAGTGCTCGAACACGCGGTTTTTCACGACTGGTAAGTTCCTTCTGGAGGAGCCAGTCTGTACTTCACTCACCACACTTACTTGTCCTCCCCTTCTGTTGTTCAAGCTTTGTCCCGAGTTTTTGTGTGCAAGCATCTCGTTCCTCGCATTCAGTTACTTCACCTAGGTTGTATGCACACTGCACGTTAACCAGTGGAGTTTTACTACTTTTCATGTTTGTGGTGTACCGAGTGGAACTTGACGATGTTGTTTATCATTCTCACCTCTGTAGTCTGTAATTCCTGTATCATAGCGTGTCCGTTGTCGCTAATCACAACTGTTCGGCCAGTGAGCTTTTACACCCCCTCCACTTTCTGTTGCCGGGCTTTTTAAGAGACAGACCAAATTCTCTACACGTAAATAGATAGGTATAATTGTTGTTCCATTTGATATGTTTTGAGCTTCAGCAAATCCACACGGAAGCATGATAGTTCTTGCTAATATTTAAATATCAAATTGTAATGTTTTATCATCCTCTGAAGCTTCCCGGAGCAGAGCACCATCAACTAGGAAGTTGTTCTGAACCCGTCGGAACTCCCTGGGTTGGGATCGGGTACGGTGGTCCGTTCCTCCTCTCTCATTCCCATCAGCACGGTCAATTCGGTAGAGAATTCTGCCAATCGGGTGTCGCATCCGTAGGATCCTGTACGCGAGCCCCAGCCATTTCGATTCTGCCAAACGCAGCTCCCCAAGATCCTTGTTTGTCCTCTAGACGTCTGCGGCATTTGACACGTATCCATTTAGTCCATTCCTCTCAACGTTACGTGCATTCCGCCAAACCGCTCGGCCGATCTTGAAATTGCAGTATTTTGATTGGTCGTGCGTTGATTTGACGGTTTCAGTAAATGATTGTCCGGCTCATGCTTTCCTTTTTCTTTTTTTCTATATAGATTTTTTTCTTCATGGTTGTGTGGCAGTCAAGCATCAGTGTGAACCACTGATGTATTGCTGTCTATGATGATGATGATGATGATATTCAACTTGACATTAGATTCATTGGAAATGCACGGGTTAGATAAGTCACGAAAGTTCATGTTCTGTTGAGAAGAAATCCGGTGAAAACTGAAGTGTTTGGGGCACATTAAATAAGGGAAGAAGGTAACTTCAAAAGTGCGAAGTTAAAAAGAAACTATTTGAAATGAGAACGGAAACAAAGCCGCATTTCATCAAACATCGCAATCACATCCCAGTATTCGACTAACAAACGATTGAAAGCCGATTCAACCGACGGAAAACTTTTTGGTATTCAAACTGTCTGAGTTTCGGATTGTATCCTCAATGTGTACATGAAATTTGCGTTTGAATTCATCAGTTGGTGCTCGTACGACAGACTTTGATGAGGTGCTTCCGATTAAACGTACTTAGATGTCGAATTAGCACTCTCCACAACTTCAGCGGAGTAGATTACGCTGCAGCCTTAGCGACCTATTCCGGAAACCAACGCTTTGTGCTGAGCGAGATCACACAGCAGTGAACTGTTGGGTTTGTGGAGAATCTTATACACAAGGATTAAGTCACCCCAGATATATATGAAACAAAGCATGCACAAATGGATGTCACAAACGCCCGATCCAAAAGGAGTTATCAGACAATTAAGTGATGTTTTAAACTGGTACTAACCTTCCAGTTTGCAAAACGAACAACAATTCTTTGATTCACAAGAGAAAAACATTTCGAACCGCAAGCAGACTGTTAGTAATGTACTGACCAGCGAACAATACAGGCTAAGTGATTGAATAAAAAAGCTAGATTCTTTAGTGTGACACGGTCGTAGATGCATCGATTGTTCAGCCATCACCAAAAACACTGTGCAACTGTCTAAGTCAATTGACTTGTCCCCTCATGCGTCGAACAGCATAACTATTGCAACAAGACGCAGTTAAGTTTGTAGGTAGATTTACTTACACATCGCGCTAGGGTTCAAAACTGACATGTGAAGTTATGCACACTTCATTTGGAAATGACGAGGAAACTCTTGTGCATTAAACTGGTAGCTGCCGATGTGTTACACTTCTGTTAACATAAGAAGCTGTGAAGTTATTCAGACAAGTGCTCACAAGTCAATCATGGTGCGCCCAGTGAAAACGGACTTTGTGGTCAGCATTCACACTGCTGGAGCTAACCAGAGTGTTAGAGCAGACTAACGGCCAAACTAATTACTGTAGGATCATGGAACATTTGAATGAATGGTGATTTTGCTAATCTACGCACCGCAGCCAATAGATAGCACTCCGATTTGAAACAGTCTCTTCCAAATGTGAAAACGTATCAAAAAATAAAATTAGTTGGCTACGTACAAACCACTGCTCTATTTACAACAGCATCCATCCGGCACAGCACTACGCACAAACGTAACGTCCTACATTTTGGAAGACCTATTCAACTCTAGTTGATCACAGACTCTGTATTCCGTGAGAGCACGCAACATCAACGGGGGTTCCAAGAGAAATTGTAATGGTTAGAGATGACATCCGCCGGCGTTAAACCATTGACTTTAAAAGTCGACACTGACTGTAGACGGCCAGTGAACTCGGCCACAGTAGCAAATTCGAACATGCCATAAGTTGACTGTATCGCCCACAAGACAACCAAGTGTAAAGTAATTCCTAGCATGTAACGTTCACCGCCGTTGAATGGTTGCTTAACATACAGGGTGCACTCGGCTGACAGTAAGCGAAAACGATGGTTGCTACTAACTCCATCGTATCCTCATGGGTTGGCATGTTTTGGGATAATCCAAATAGCCAACACAGAAAAGATCTAGAAAGGATCATGTTCAACAGAATTACAAGATTTTACGCATTCCAAGATCAGTGATCGAATGTCAATGAAAACGATGGCGGTCGAAAATATGAGGCGGACGGAAGCGTACGGTTAACTCAATACGGACAAAACTGCATTGTGAAGTGTTCAGGATGCCGCTGCAAAATCCGAAACGACTAGGTGCGCGTCTCAGCCAATATAGGAGCGCAACAAAACCCTGCCTAAAAGAACTGATCTACATTTATCACTGAAGCCTATCGATCCTTTGTCAAAATGTGGCAACAGCTACTAGTGGGAGGGTAAATTATGCCGATATTTGTGTTGGTAGAAACTGGCAATCCCATTATCAATCAACGGGTTACAAAGCTGAAGGGAGTTTACAAAAGGTTTGGACCAGAAATCAAACAACGTTCGAAACCCCTAGTAATGTGTCAACACAGGAACATGCAACATCACAAGAATTGACCTCATCAAATCGACTTTGGAGACTACTAACGAAGTTCACTAATTGCACATCATTTAGAACAAAAACCGGGTTCTGCTCGAGATTGAAGCAAGTGTATGATATAATCGACACTGCGTTGAGGTCTCCCAATCGGAAGCCACACGCGATGGTGTACATCAGATCGCAATAGCTGCTTTCAACCATTCTGGAGAGCCTTCTACATGTCGTTGTAGGATGATAAATATCCGTTGGTGTCTACGGTGCGCGTTGCAGAGCAAATATTTGGGACCACTGTCCAAGCGAACTTTTAGATTGGAGTATGCCTTATTGCACTGGTGTTATGAGTCAAGAACGCAGATGGCTCAATGTGTGTTTATTCAGAGAATCAACACAAAGTATATGCTATAAAAACACGACCAAATCAAAAAACTTATTTACATATAACCCTAATTCCGGGATGCTACGGTTGTCAACAAGTTCATGTATGAAAAATATCACGGCTTGCCAAAATACGCTCCAATGTTTTTCCTTGTATTTTCTTTCGATTACTTCAATACCCAAATACGTACCTCCGCCTCACTACTGATAATCAGTAGTGTGGTGGTTCATCTTCACTACATTGTGACGTGCAATGTTGGCAACAATTATTCACAAACGTTTGCTGAATGGGGTTAATTAGTTACACCATAGCCACTCAGAGTGTTGTAGAAGCACCAGCGTGACCCGACCGATGAACCCAATTCGGAAACCTAATCTAATTTGTTCCACACATCATATTCGAGCAAGATTGCCCTTACGACGGTTCGAAAGCATTTTCTAACACGGCGACTGGGTCTCTCCGACAGCATCAAAATTCGCTCATTTGTCCCGACTGCAAGAGAACACACCAGAATTACCAACGACAAATTCAGAGATTACCGACCCCGAACCTCAAGTGCAAAATGATGAGAAATGAGTGCCTGTTCAATGCATGCTCACTTGGTAATTGATTATGCTGTACAGGCTGTAACAAATTGATTGATGATCCACACTGTCTTATTAAAACAGATTTATCTGCGCAACAACACCAGCAAACGAAGGGGATTATACAAGCAGTACCGTCAGGACACACTGCAGGGTGAAGCCAGTCAGTCCTGCCAACATGAACCGTACCTCTGGATCATCACGGAATGGTACGGGAAATCGTCAGACTACTACTGACTTCTGGTATTGGACTACTCACTGTTATTGATTCACAATTGTCATTCTCGAAGCAACAGTGACCGGTTTCGTGGTTGTTTTGACACAATGGATAGAGATAGCACCTAGACTTTACTTTATCAGTTACGACGAAGTAGACACGTTTAACACATACCAACACAGCACCTACCACATCGCGCTTTGTCTGTACTCTGAGTTCAACTGGAAGAAAAGAGCACGATAGGTTGCCTGTAACTTGGCGTAGGGATGTGAAAAACCGAGTCTTAAGTTTCCCTTTGCCCAGTTTTATTGGGTTTCTCGAATGAAATACTGTGTCACTGGCTAAATACACTGAGGTATACGACCGCAATCCCAAGTTAGTGGTGGAAATATCATTATGTGTACTGCTCCGGTCCACTTCAGTCCCTGTTAAGTACACCTCTATTTTAAAAAGAATTTTAATCATAGAACACTAAAACAAATAAATGCACAAATCGTGTGCCATTTCCGCGTACCCATGTGCTACTTCTGCTTCGTGATGTTGAGTAAGCAGTCAGTCTGTCATCAAACTTGTGTACAATATTTCGATTAGCTCTCATTAGTCGCCAACGTTTGGATAAAATTTGCTGGTTTTACGTTGGCGACTGATGAGAGTAAATCGAAATGTTAACATCTCGCGATATGTCTTCTCTCTGTTTTGACTAAATGGATTAAGGGAACTCAGTGTTCCAAATTGTGTACAATAGTAAATAATGGTAAATAAAGCAGTCGAACACAAATTTGAACTTGCAATGTTCGTGCCAAGAGCTAAAGCACATAAATACTGGGCCTGTGAGCATTGCATGTAACGTGGTAACAGCCTATGTCAATTGCGCTTAACGTCGGCCATGAATAAAAATTGCGTGTTACTATTATTTCGCGTGTACTCGTCAGAAGGAACAAGTCAGGCAAATCAAACCGGATATCAGCCGAGTGCTGTTGATGACATCAATCACAAAGTTATATTTTTTTTTAGCCGTCGTAGCAGATAACAAACAACTCATGGTACCCTTTTTAGATCGCTTTTTGAGCGTATCATGATAGCAATTTTCTGTAAACAGTGACGGAAAAAGTTTTCCAATTTATTCTGTCAACTGGATTGTCTCAACTATGTGAAACGTAACAAGTGATGTCTGACAGAGTCCTCTTATTTGACCCGACTGAATGGTCTAGGCCTTTTGTGGGATGTATGCGAACACTTGTTGATACAAAGCATGTCATCGTAACAGGTAAGTCCACAAAGGAGTAGGCCGTCAGGCAACGATGGCTAGCCGACGGTACTTATGACACGAAACATCAAATTTTGTAGGGAAAAAACAGAATGTAATAAATACAGACTTTGAAACTCGGTCGTTCTGCACACAGAACACTCGAAGACTCTGTGTACTAACCTGAGGTGTAAGTGTGCGGATAAAAAATGCGTTCACCGCAGGTTCGCGGTGATTGACTAGAAGCCCGATAGCAGCCAGACAGACGCGTCGCCCCTTTAGACCAAATAACGCACCTCGTGGACAACCGACAGAGTCCGTCGGATCACAGGAAGGAGTGGTATGTGATTCCATACATGACAGATCGGTAAGATCTGTACAATCTGAAGGTAGCAATGCAGCCCGTTTCCACGCGCGACATACTTGATCCACTATAGAGTTGCGTAGTTCTTTGGATTCAAATACCGGTAAAGGACACTGTGCGGCTACGCGACTAACCAGTGTGATCGTCGCGAGATAACAGTTCGGAATTCGAGACTGTAAACGGTAGCACAAAAAACGAGATACTACTGACAACATGGCGGGAAGGGGAAAGATGCTATTAAGGTTGCATAGTGCAATGCAAAAGAACAGTGAGAATTTCGCTGTAATAAACAGTGGAAACAAGGTCGGTTTTCAATGCGTCCATAACATTTGGGCTCTGTCAACTTAAATACATCGGTAGGAATTCCCCAATCCCAGCTAGGCTGCATCTATTTGCTGTTGTCTTGTGAAAGATGATAGATGAACAGCTTCCAACTTCGGACACAACCTACACGCGAAAAACAGGTTGTAACCATTACGAATAAGAAATAGAAAGAATAATTGTTTCAACAATATGCACGGCATAGAGGAACTGGTACATGTGGATTAGTCAATAGTATGACAAATTGATCCTTAAAACATTTTGGCCAATGTGGTCCGTCAGAAGACGCTGTCCATCATCATCACCATCATAGACAGCAATACATCAGTGGTTCACACTGATAAAATAGCCGTGAATTCATCCGCTGACGGATTCGAAGTTGACTTTCTGCGATGAGAGCATTCTAACAAGCTTAAATCCGGCGTGTTAATCAAAAATTGGCAGATGCTTGTTTGTCCTCCTTTTTGATGGTGGTATGCTAGTCAGTGACTTATCCGATAGCTTCGATGTGGATGAGAGTGGAACGATTCAAAGATCAAAATGACGTTGTTACTGTGTGGTATTGGAAAGACAAAAGGTTTTACAAACACGATACCCCCCCACAAATCGCACCACATAGAGTACCTTGGAACTTTACGACCCCAAACAGCGTCCGAATTTATTACTCATCATCCTAGATATAAAATTTAGACTGGAAATACTTGCTGGTGAAGTCAAGCTAGGCTTATTTCTCCAGACAGATTGACGCAAAAATAGTTGCGAACGTGGTGTGATTTGAGAACCGGGTTTTTCTTCCGTTTCGTTGACATCCGTTACATGCCAACGAGCTCAGATTGTTTGGAAATACCAGCTAAGGATAAAGTTAGCATCGTATCAGGAAATATCCAACTGGAAGTTGTTAAAACTTAGTGCCATCAACATTATTGACTTCAACATTTTATACACATAAAGTGACATTAGTATCGTCCTATAAAAGTTGTTCTTGGATCTGGAATTTATGCACAGATAGCGGTTAACGCGAAAAAAATATCATGTCAATGTCCAGCAGTGTAAGATACTTATCTCGAAAATGGAATTACTAGAGCAAGCTACGAATCTAACCGACTGGTGCTCATTTAGATAATGTTCTGTAGCTGACCTCACGCAGACTGTCGTACTATACTCAGATATATTTGCACGACAAACGGCGAGTATCACACTAATTTGTTTCATTTACGACTTCACGGCTTGAATGTTATTTCGATAGATTAAACGTTGTGCATTAAGTGTGTGACCTGGTTGTAACTTTCGTTAAAACCTTTTAACTGTCCTGCCGCTGAACTTCCCAGTTAACGGAAGACTGGTAGATCAGACTACTGGGACACGTGCGGCAGATGCGAATATACCGAGTGACCTATTTACTAATGAATGATAGTAGATTTCGACAAGACGTTCGCCTTTGGTGTGCCTGTTACAAACTGAAGAAAGCTGGTGCATACCTGACCCTACGTTGTACTCCTCTGAAAGAACGACAGACGAAAAGCACAGTAACATGAACTAGAAACGTCGGTAATTGTAAGAGTGCAGACAGGAAGGAGAGTCGAGGAGAGATTGAGGCACAACTGCGTACAGGGAGATGAATGGGTAACCAGAGACAAAACCCGGCTATAGCCTATGAAGCATGTAGCAAGCACAATTCAGCATTACCATTAGTTTATTATCAAATCTATCACAATATTTAGCCTGATTTCTTGAAGGTGTACATCAAGTATGCATTGTAAGATTATTGACTGGTGATTTTACCACGGCAGACTATTTTAGTGTTGCACACTGAGGAAGTCAGGAGGCTGATGATTATTACCTGCAAGTCTACTACTCATTTGATGTAGCTTCAGTGATTTACCTGTGAAGTGATATGGTTTGACGGAGGGTACCACTATATACTAAAAGGTCCCGCTCACGAGCATTGATACTCATCTTCAACCTTCAGAACAACAAGAATAGCGGAGGTATACTACTTCACATTTAGTAATCATAAACACCAACCCATTGACTGCAATCAAGCAGTTCAGAAGGTTTAGGTTTCCACGGTTTCTCGCTCTCTAGTATACTGTCAGCAATGCATAAAACTGTTATATCATCAACAAGCAAACACGATTTCTAACACAAACAACAATGAACAACGACGTTCCCAGCGAAGTACTCTGTTGCTCACTACCATTCGTGCATCATCAATCAGAAAGCACACAAATGACATACTGAAGCTACCTGTCCATACCAGTCGTTGGCGAGTGCTGGGTTAGATGCACACAAAGTTGTATCCACCCAATTCGACTGGCTCGTTTGTTCGATTGATCGAATTTCACTACTGTCCGGTTGGCTTGTACCGCCTCTCTGTGCATCCACTCTCGAGTCATCATTGGTTCGGATGCAGACGGAATGATCAGCTAATCGTGGGTTCGTCAGTGTTGGATAGTGATGAGTGGCTAGCCGTACTCCAAGACAGACAAGAGCGTCGGCCAACTGGGATTGTTGCCAAGTCCAACCTACTAGTGTGTCAATATGATATCGTTGTTGTGCTTGTTCACGACGTTGACGACGAGCCGCCGAAGCGAATTGGGCTGAAGTTGCGGTTGATGTGATTTCCACATCGTCTCCGTTCAGACCACACAGAGTAAGAGCGTTATGAGCCATCCAGCCCTGGATGTCAGTAAGATCTGCTTGGTCAAATCGATGCCGTATGCCGTATTTGGGGTCCTTGTTCACAGGCAGAGGCGAACTAGCAAGCGGTAGCAGAAGCATAAGCTGGGCAAAAAAGGTATATTGTGAATAGGTATGTCGATAAACAAAATAACAATCTGACTTGTACGTAGTCAAATCAGCTAGCTAGCCTCTATTTTGTCAAACTGGACAATCCTTCATAGGGATTAAAAAAATATACTAATTTTAATCACATTCATCCCTGGATTCGTAGGAAACTGTGCCGAAGAAGGACACAGTCGTGCCTATACTTAAACGATAGCTCCGTTGTCAGACACAGGTAGCTAAGATATGAATGCAACGCAAAACCTCTACAAGTTGGTGCTCTAATTTCTTTTAGCACAAGTTCACGGAAACGGTTTATAGAGTGTGTTGAACGAATTGCTTCACAAGTGACAGACTGGGAATCAAACAGGCAGCATCTGTATATAGGTTGCCGGTGAAGAAAGCAATCAACATCGCCCCATTAAGACATGTCGCTTTCGAGGCTATGCATCATAAAATAATTCATAAAAGGTACATAAATTAATCTTGGCAATAGCGTTTTGACGTCCTTAAACGATAGATAATA
>LOND01002571.1:21148-32821 GCA_014220965.1 Paragonimus kellicotti
ACAGGTTTTAGAATGGTCAGTTTGCAGTCGCAGTCTCAACCGAACTAAGAGCCTCGACAGGTACGTTAGAATGTCAGAGACTTCGGCTCATTCATCGAATTAAAGGAGGTCTGAAATAGACGTAATGCAACATAAACTGTGTTGCCTGTGAAGCACTTGTAAAAAGTACTGTACCGCAGTTTTGAAACGAAGCGCGGCACATACACAACTGTCACTGTAGTCGTGTTGCTACCATTATCGACGTACTGGCAATTCAAACCTATACAGCAAACTTATAGCCAAATATTTTTAAGTACTCTGATCCTGATCTGTTTGAGACAACCTCACACGAACAATCACTTCCCAAAACCGTATAATTAACTAAAAACTGTCCGTTTTTCGTAAAGTGCATAGCTGGAACATCTTACACGGTTGGTCCAAAACTAATAACATGTTCACTATGAAATTTTAATAAAAAAGGTAGTTTGTGTAGTAGGTCGCCAATACTTATACCGTTCGCTTAAGGTGAAGTTTACAGCAGACTATTCTTTACATGTTGCCGACAACCTGCACTCTGTCTTTTTTTGTTGCTGTGCTAAGTCAAGTTTAGAATAAATCGAGATTTTCACAATCCTTAGATTCATTTGATCATAGTAGTCTAAGAATGATCTCTAGAGGTTAGATCAAATGCTTGAGCAAAGTTTCATACGGTTCGTAAACAAGTATAATCAGTTATATAGCTTCTTGGTAGGTGTGCTTTTTGTTTTCATCAAAAAAGTGTTTGGTTTCGGAGAGCCACAATCATGGCTCACTTACTAAACTCTCTTTATAAACTTGTCACTACCACTACCTTTGTCAAACACCAGTTATTTCTAGAGCTGTTGATCAAGACGAACATAATGAGCTCATGATGGATTAGTTTTATACATACTGACCATTAACGGATTGGAATAGTGATATGCGAAAAACAACCGTTTAGACCATAACATAACGAAAGTAGCCCAAAATTATTTGTCCCTGTCATTCAATTGTGAAATGATCAGCCGGGCAAAGTCGTGATAGGCAGGAAGAAGATTCACGTAAGAATACCCCCCTCTTAACAAATGACAACCAAGTGATCGATATCGATAAGCGAGTGCACACATGTGAGTAGACTGCTGCTAATCAAGACCGAGAGCCAAGCTGAGCACATGCTGAGTAATGTTAACCACTTATTCGATTTTTGCCAGTAGTGTGCATCACGATTAATCGAGAAGTAATTCATGAACTAATATAGGTTATTAACAGGATTGCATGAGCATCCTAGGACAATAGTGTACACTCAGGTTTCAAGTAGAACCAGCATCATTCGCTCTTCTATCAATAATAGTGCGTGGTCATACCATGACCGGTACTCCTTCGTCCGGTCTTCAGCAGCCACATCGATCAGTTCGGCGAAAAACCATCCAGGAATTGTACATAAGAGCTGGCGATCAAATGATGAGGTGCATCGATCAGTGCGATCAAGCACGACGACCGATTCCGCGTAATCAATTAGCACGCGAGAATCGACCAACAAACCCAGCAACATCATTGGATTAAGAATCAACTTCATGGGCACAAGACAAATGATTCACCGCCTGATGAGATCAGACAGGCTATCGAACGAGTTGATCAATAGATTGAAGTGCTCATTATAAATATATCTTTGTTTGGCATTACTAGAATTCGATGGGAAGCCATTCTTGGTCTATATTGTACGGAGGGCCATATAACATAATATTAGTATAAGACGATTAGGATAATCACAGTAAAAATAATCAGTCTGCATTTGTTGATGTTGTGTCTGAGAATGCCCAAGAACACATGATTCATTCAAACTCCTTTTAATGTTTCGAGCCAAATTCTCTAGTCTTAAACCTACACTGTAAGGATTCATGAAAGCTAGGGTCTATCGTGGAGCATATGCGTTAGACTGCATCAAGCATTTCGCATCCTAATCTCTGCCTCATGTCAGTGGGTTGCATAAGTGGTGCGGACGCATAACACTACTTTTAACAACAGCCTCACCCAATCATAGTAAAGCTCTGAAACAGCTTGCTCAATGATGTTGATCCCTTGGTGACTGGCAAGACATTAGTTATCCCATCCTGTAAACTATGTCTCCACATATGAGCACACACAGTGAGCAAATCAACAGTTCAGACTGACCCACATGGTCACTTCAAAGACATAACTGAAAAAGTTAAAACACACTTCACTAGAATTTCCTTGATGTTTCTATTGGATAGTAAAGAGGGTCTGGCTGAAAACGTTAGTGATATTCAGCATTCCGTGAAAGCTTAATGTGTCTATTGCAACAATTTATAACATGTCGAGTTATTTTGTTGTATATAGTTTTCAAATGGTATATCATAAGATAGGTAATAAGATAAGCTACACAATGATTAAACCAGCGTCAAAGATATCGAAAGATGCATGTTTATTTACATTGGTAGACAAACTGTGGGGACCATCGTTTCTTAGCTGGCTCAGATTACACATAACAAGTACACGGCCCACATGATACTCTTATACACATGAAGTAGCACCTCGATATCGGCCGTCTAGGGGACGGACCTTTGCCAAATACCAGTAATTCCTAGAGTTGTCGATCGTCAGATGAGTATGAACATCCATCACGAGTTCGACTAATTGAATGCAAAAGCCCAAATTTCGCATCCAGTTGCACAAAAGAAAACACGGTCAGTATGAAATTGTCTCGAATAGCACAGTTTTCGACTTTTATATTATGAACGATTTTGCCCAGATTCGGTAAACATAATCGCACTGACTATTCTGGGTATGTTGTTGATAGGCTTATAATGTATTGACGTAAATTGAACGTCAACCACAGCTGTCGCAGTCCTATAGACTTTCCAGTCACCCCCTTCAGAAAACAAACACTAGACTCGAGTTTCGCTCTCATCGGAGCTCATCAGTAGTGCATATCCTCGTCACGACAGATATCAGAACTCTGACCAGGTTTTCACGTGGCAGTCGTGTTCATCGTTGACTTCACATTGAATGCGAATCACCAAATATCAACGTTCATCCAAATTCGCTTGTGAATAGTACTCAGATTACCAGATCGCTTCGAGTGAATGAACAGTTGCTGTCTTGGCAACTCTAATCAGCGACCCCACGACTAGGAATCCTTACCAAGTTGAAGTCACAGAAATCCTTATTGGGCGATATTCTGATTGTATACTAGAAACGTTAAACCATCCGACAGAAGACACAGAAAATTTTGGTCATATTTATCTCAACCTTATGAGATCTAGTTTGTGGACAAAACTCGATTGACTACATTTGTTGAACTAGGGATATGAAATTCTCCAACAACCTTGTATTATCTACCCATAGCTTCAAATTAAGCATGCTGTTATCGGAGGAAAACGCGCTAGATCCACGTGGTGTACTCACTATACCAATGAACGGCGTCTTAAAGTAGTTTCGTACACATTGCATTTAGGGAGACCACGAGGAGTAACGACGAGATCCGAAAATTAGGTATGATCACGATATGAGTGTAATTTTTGTGGTTGAATTCTTTGTCAGCTACCATTCGAGTCCACTTACAAACCATGCAAGCTAGAACGCGGAATACGAATTATACGGAAGTATAATTTAATCTTTTAGTATTGGTCTTTGTCACACACCCTACAGACAGTATGGATTCATCAATATGTTAAATAACCCGACTCTTACAGCGCAGTTTATACATTCTTGTGTCACTGTAAACGTGCGATTCCGTGATGGTCATTTGCACAGGATGAAACTCAATCAAGCACCCTTGTCATCAAAGGGCAAACCCGCGAGACTACAAAAACTCGCTTCGTTTAATGTAAACTGCTCATAGTACGTGGCTTTGAACGTTCTTCGGATAAAAGTATGTAGTGAAATCGAGATAAGGAGAGCGGATCCACCTACTATCACTGTTCTATGAGTGAGATTTCTGGAACCATGCACCGCCTGACTCACGGAATCGATTGCTATGAAAACGTCGTGAACTATCACGTCGGTAGTGCACCATAGTAGGGTGCACTAGAAACGATCGACTGAAGACATTCGTCTGATAGTAATGCACCGTACCAACGTTGTCTATTGTACTAGCGTCCAGGGTCATTTTCACATTGTAGCCGAAGCAGTTCAGGCGAGCTCTTTGCATCTCATTCCATTTAACCTGCAAGTCATTAGAAGCCATTAAGATTAAATCGAATTTTATTTCGATGAGCACCACAGGCCATGGTAGTGTGTTGTTTTGGATAACCGCGGATCCTGAGAAGCTTATGTAGGGTGACATTGTCTCACTTCAATATTAACTTGAGTATACAATAAGGCCTTTGTAGACAAAATCTACTTTCGTCCGACAGTGATCAGACATGTACTTTGCTCCCTTCCACTTTTTCAACATTTTGGAGAAAACCCATCTGCATGTAGATTGACTATGCTAACACGTCGGTCGGTGTGTCCGTAAATTAAAAAAATGTTGAACTCTTGGAATAAACAAGTTCGATAGTGCATCAGAATGTGAACCGGTGGATTATTGAAAGACTTAGTTACCAAAAAGTTGAAGGTGAATAGGAGAAATCTGTGGAAGCGGGTTGAACGATGTAATAATCATGTACATTCTTCTGAAATTCGTCACTTAGGAATGATGCACAATAGAATGGTCACAGTTCTGTGGACAGTAACAACGCATCATCTTCAAACCTGTTGAAGCATTGCCGTAGCGAAAAAATGCAGCTTACCGATACCATTCTCGGCCCATCCGTGAGCACTCTACTTGATCCATTAGTACCATTCCTCACACAGGTGAGGACGTCGCTTTCTGATAGTGACGACCTCCATACATTAAAGGATGAGACCAGTAGCAAACAGGTGAGTTACTTTCAATTACACACATTGTTGGACAATATAAGTAGATGGATAGGCAGCATTTTTCAGATGACGCAAACCAGACATGACAGATACACACGGCTGTCGAACTCGTTTTGGTACACTTCAGCTGCACTCGCTCGCTACTTGGTATCCATCGCTAGTTTTTCTTCCTTGATGTCAACAAGCGGAGCTCGATGGAACTGAGTTGGGTCAGATGGACCAACGAAGGTAATACAAACTGTGGAGTGACAAATAATGATTAGGTGAATGATTGCTATCCCTCAAAAACTACTTACATAACCGTTAACGAGACGCCAACACTAATAACATGAGTGGCATTATACCGTGAGTGCAAAATTGTAAAGAAAAACATGTACAAGGACAATGCACATGTCTGATCCGTGTGTATTTTGTCCTAGCCTTAATTGACCCATTGCGTAACGATAGCAAACGGGTTTACTACATATAACTGTGTTCGCGCCGGTTATAGTGGTACACATTAATATAAACCTGTTCGGCCCCTGTAAATGATACCCAACAAGAAATCTCATTTACCAGTGCAGTCACCCATGGGAACTGTTAACTCTGATCGCTAATTCTCCCAAATCTACCAAACATCCCCTTGTATATGTAGCTGAAACAGAGATTTACCGCTTCAAGCCATCTTACTCAATTACTATATTTGTCATGCTCAAGGACAACTCACTTGCAGGACGCACTGATTCTCGTGTCGTCAGATATGATATCTTCCAAAGATTGATTTCATTAGCTGTTGCGCTTCCTTTCGCTCATAGGCTGAAATCGATCAGCCATTTTTCGGTTGGTCTGCAAAAGAGTAAGCATCGACCACAGCCCCAGAAGGGTCATTGGGACCAACTGCCTGCAGTCCGAAGATTGTTAAATATTTAGAAATATTCAGGCTACAATCTTTATATATTTTTTGTCAGACAGTCATGTTTCTCACTTGGGCATTCTACCATGTATGAATTACTGTGAGGTAAGTGTCAAGGATGGACAACAGGAAAATATTTCTCACCGATATAAAACTTGGGTTTAATATATATATCGCTATACCTTTGCTTCTTCTAAACCTATCAACCGAATCGAACGTCCTCAGAATTTTCAAGAAACCAACCAACAGTTGTCTCTGGTAGAGGTGTCAACATTCTGGCGTTTGACGGTTAGGGCGGAAACCAGTTTGTTATTCACTAATTAGTATCACTGGCGGTGGAGAACGTCAGCGTGGTAAAATCGTTGGTGCGATGGAAATCAGATTTGAGACAAGCCCTAGCCTATCAACTGCGAATACGCAACTGGTGATGGATACGGCTGCACATAGGTTGCATGGAGGTCACCAGAGTTCTGCAAGCTAGTTGTGTTCTAGGACTACGATTAATGTTACTAGTCTGAAGGTGATTTGATTATGAGGGCATATCCATTGGCGGTTTATTTCGCCACCCTTTGACGATCGATCGATCACGATAACTGCATTGTCAACCCGAGGGGCCACCGGCCTGCCTGTGCCGCAGTCCAACCACATCGATCAACAGTTGCGTGTTTCGAATTGCTGGGCCATGTACTCGTCTCAAGGGGCCTTGCCAGTGCGCGCCTGAACTTGACAGTGTTGTATGTCCGCTCTAGTCAAGCGTGAGTTCCATGACACATTGTGCACATTTTTAATCGGTATCAGCTCATTACCATCGATTGTGCAAACTTTCATAAACACGCACATCAGTTGGTTTGACGCCTTACTTTCACTTACAGCTCGGTTGTTTGTTTGCAAGGTGTAGGCACCTTGATGTTGAATGTTTGAATATAGACGTAGCTATTTTTAGTAGTTAGGTTCTCTTCCCTTCAGTTTTTCTTTTTTTCATCGGGGCTTGCTTTTTTCCTTCGTGGTTGAATGACCGTTAGGCGTCAGTGTGAACACCGATGTATGATTACGATGAACCACGAAACTTAAGATTTACCGAACGAGCTCTGAAGGAAAAACAGGTTGCTTAGATTGGCACACAAGTGAACCCAGCGACCGAAATCCGTATCGCCGTGCATTTCAGCTGAGCAATATGCGCCTGTTCGCTTGACTGAATCGATCGGTCAGTCCAATCGAAATTTGACCAGACGACCACACAGTTACGGACGTTCACATGTCTAGGAGTGTGAACTGGCAGTCAGCTGATCGATAGGAATGAACGCTCAGGCACGCTAAAGAGCGCTGAAATAACACACGCTGGCTTCGGCCCAACCGTCAAAACCGATAAAAAAAACAC
This sequence comes from Paragonimus kellicotti, assembly GCA_014220965.1. Lineage (NCBI taxonomy): Eukaryota > Metazoa > Platyhelminthes > Trematoda > Plagiorchiida > Troglotrematidae > Paragonimus > Paragonimus kellicotti. The sequence continues at coordinate 28,300 of LOND01002571.1, forward strand.
GATTATTCAGTTAATTCAGTTCTAGCGTTGTAAGTGCTAAATGCACATTCTACCAGGTTATCACCATATTATGGAAATCGGAAACATTGGTATCTGAGATACCTGTTGTTAACAAACTTGGAGGACACAAGTGGTCAATCAGTATGCGGCCTAGTTGAATAACTTCAAGTTTAAGTTAATTCCATGAGATACATTTTAGAAAGTTTGATACAGTCTAAGGTCCACGGAGTTTTCACTGACAAGTGATTCCGTCCCTTCATTGCTCTCCGGATTTAGGCCTAGAACATCATTCCTGAATGAGCACTCTTACGATTTGACGGCAACCTCTACGTTATTGCCCAAATCCGATAAACAACATCTCATCTGAGGTCGTGTAAAACGATGTTTGCAGTATCCATAGATGCTGTGAACATTGTAAAACGGGTGAAGTATGCACCAAGCGCTCATTTCATTCACAACCAGAAGGTATTGTGACTCAGAACCGAACGCATATAACTAACGTACGTTGGGTCTAAAACGCAATCCCCGGCCCAGAGACTCACCCGATATTGAACAGAATGTCCCAGGTAAGTGCATCAACTGGAATGAGGGAGATCACTTCAGACTTCATAGCACCCTGTTAATTTTGCCCAATTCACCTAGACAATAGGAGGCAGCTCACAAAATGTCTTCTTGATGTCCAAATTTACCTTGAGATGACCGTAAGTAAGTTCGTAATTACAGAGAATAAGTGAACAGTTGGTAGGTTTAGATACTTGACATACCAAATAGTGATCAATTTCCCATAAACCAAATTAGGCGGGATGGACCTATATGCTAACGAAAATAGCATGAACGGTACAAATATAGCCAGGACACTTTCAGTGGTATCTGAAGGTATGATGTGGAATGGAACATATTTACTGAACTTAGATGGTATGTTGTTCATACATAAAGCTTCCTTTGGTTGCTATCGGATTAGACCAGCTCTCTTCACCTCCAAAAAGGGTCGAATCGGTCAGTCATCAACACTAACTGCAGCTAGTCGTCTGCCACACTGAGCACTGTTCGCCGACGCTGCAGCCGACTGGCGTAAGGTGTGAGAGAGAAATGAAATCGTTCACGAAAGAGTTGGTCACTGTAGATCGGGTTCGTCTCCCGGGCTGGGGCCCTCGCGACTCACAGAGTCGGTGACTTGAGACGTTAGGTGAGATGGCGGCTAATCGAGCTCAGTGGCGTGAATGTTGTCGTTGTTTGTGAAGTGAGTGCACTTAATGATGCGGGGCAGTGAAAGCCGTAAGGAAGCTGTCTTGCTGATGACGCCTTACTTTCACTTACAGCTCGGTTGTTTGTTTGCAAGGTGTAGGCACCTTGATGTTGTATGTTTGAATATAGGCGTAGCTATTGTTGTAGTAGTTAGGTATCTTCCAGTCCCCTTCTTTTTTTCTTCTATCTTCCTATACAGGGTTTGCTTTTTTTCTTCTTCGTGGTTGTGTGGCAGTTAAGCATCAGTGTGAACCACTGACGTATTGCTGTCTACGATGATGGTGCATAACTGACCAAAAAGTATCATGAACTGTCGCTCTGTGCCATCCATCCGCAGTTCCATTTCGGCTACCAGGTCTTCTACTATCCCAGCGCATTCAAGCCACTGAAAACGACAACTGCTATCCGAAGCTAAGCAAAATGGTAAACATTAGCGTTTCCGATATCCACGCTCTTGCCGGAACGACCGCTAGTTCAAAACTCATCATTCAAGAAGAAATCCAAACTGGCTATGACGAAATACCACAAGGGAATATGTTTCGAAGAAGTGTAGTTTCTGCAGGAATTGAGTTGTTCCTTCACTGAATCTTTCAGACCAGCGTCACTCAACTCCACCTGGAATTAAATACCATAATTTAGGTATTAGTTGTCCAAAAACTTTTAATGATCATGAATGACTATTTGGTAAGAAAATTGAAAGACTGAACGAGTCCTTGTATCTAAGCACCGTTATTCCTTATTCCTGGTTGTGTTAATCATTGGCGTTATCAGTGAGACATGTAAGAAGATTTCACGCCTATCTCAAATCAGTCGATCGAACTTGATATACGAATTGAACTTTTTCAAGAACAACTCGACTAAGTTGAACCAGGATATATAAACAATGAGACTCGAGGGTTCAGTTGCTGGGTCTCAGATGGCTCGTTTCGGAACTCGTGTTTTGGGAATGCATATTTGCGGAAAACAAAAGTCCGAGATCCAGACTTCTAAGCTACTTTTCTTCTCAAAGGCGGTGATGAAAGGTTGACATCAGAACTGGTTGCCAACTTCGAAAACTGAAGACTCATGTCGTAATAGGCGCCTGTCGATAAGTGTTCCAAGTTTTCAAAAGAAAAAGTCCGAGATTCACGCAGAATTTGATTTTGTTCCTACCGAAAGGTCTCCGATTATTGGCACTTCAATGGACAACTAACGGTAGCGATAAAGTTAAACATGAAGCCCAGTTCTACTCGCTGCTTTATAAAACAATGTATACCAATTTACCTAGTAGAGGTCGTACAGAAATATGTGTGGTTTTACGATCGCTTTAAGACATTCGATGAATGGAGTGAAAACTCATAACCTGACCTGGGTATTCGCCATTTCAAATAATGTTCGCCTGGGGCATCCGATCCGTCGATCACTGTTTAAATTAATCATGAAAGTGTGCCTGAAGGCTATAGGAATGGGTGTGGAGTTTCCTGTCGGCATGAAGTGTGTGAATGATAGAGTTTTACTTCATCCCTCTTCCGAATGCAGGCATATTGCTTTAAGTAAGTTGAACAGTTTAGCTGGCCAGTAAGTGATCAACTTCACATCCTCAAAGTACAGAGTTATTTCAAGACAGAACCATTCCTGTTTGAGACGGTGAACAGGCCCATAGGGTCGTGCCTTGCTATCTGAGCACTCCTACGCGATCAATAGCACGATATACAATCCTGAGTGTGATTGTTTTTCGTCTGGCTGCTCCTCTGACCCTCTGACAGGTTGCACCTGGAAGGACCGGAGTCCTAGTCAGCATAGCCCGCCGGATCAAAACAGCACACAAGCCCGACCACCTCGTCAAGGTAGCAGTATAGGTCAGGTTTGAAAATTATTAAAAGAGAAATAATATACAGCCAGTTAGTACTGGTTTTGTCGTATTTTCTTTATCAGCCTTGTACAGTCAGAGGTATGGTGGTTTTTCAGGCGGTGCCTATGAAGGACCGTAGGCTTGTGTGAAACTTTATATGTGTGGTTTTTTTTTGGTTATCTTTATTTTAACAATTTTTTTTTTTTAATTAGAATGTGACGATGATCAGCGGTACTCAGTTGATGTCATTCTGAAGATTGATACCAAGAAGCGAGTGTACGTATGCAAAAATGTGACAGGTCGGAAGCAAAACCATTTACTCTTCATTTGATCAACATTACCTGAGTAATTCTGGCTGTCCTTGTTCATTTGCGTCCAAAAGTATATTACTTCACTGAAGCAGTGGAAAGGTGTAAGTTTGGTTAGTGCTGGTCTCTCGAAAGCGAGCCCGTGAAAGATACAAATTACAGTGCCCACCTGATTGACAAATAACCATCTCATAGAGAGGTCAGTAAAACTGATTTCTGAGAAAAACGTAGGAACGGTAATCATCCAAAAACGGTTAACAGAATCATTCTGTTGTAAATCGCGCAACAAATACCTCGTTTCAGTCACTTTGAAATGTTTGTCCATACCGCGTTTCGAAGCTTCTGATTGAAACATGCTCTACAGGCAGATTTCAATCACTCTACAAAAACACATAGTTAGCCTTCAGATCGATCAGAATGTGCCCTGGATCAAGCCACCATTTCCTGCAACGAAGATAGGGAAAGTTCTACAAAAGAAATATGGAAAACAAGATTAATTAGCGACTCGGTGGATTCATGCACACCACTGACCGGGACACATTTTCATGCTGAATGGTGTTTCCAACTGCCGACTTGGGTTTTCGAGAAATTTACTATATGGCATGCAGCACATCTACCGATTTTGACTAAAGGGAAATACTAAGGCTCTAATAATTCGTAATTATCTGGTGCTGATTACCAATCATCTATGGTCTCTATCATCGAATTTGAATGCAACTCACTCCCCACTTTCACTTCAGCGCGACTGTGTTTCATTACTTATCTCCGTCCCCGTCTGTTGGTTTCAAGGTACACGTTGACGCACCATCAAGCTGCTCTGGTGATCATGATTGCTTTCGAGATTGAAGTCATCAAGCACAAGTCAGTTCGTATCCCTTTGGTAAATGAGTCTAATTTCTGGGCCGTACGCCAAGGTCTATTGCACACAGGTTTTGTATGCCGTTCTTTCATACGATAACAGAGCGTCTTTGCAGTGCCACGGTTGGTAATTGCCTATGAAAGCAATGCACGTCTTCGGCATTCTCGATGACATTTCCCCATTGACTTTGTAGGCTAGTGGGTTAGCGCTACTCAGGAGGGTAAAACGGTTCACCGTCTCAAACAGGAATGGTTCTGTCTTGAAATAACTGTGTACTTT
>LOND01002571.1:33910-60900 GCA_014220965.1 Paragonimus kellicotti
TCAAAATGTTCAGCCCACCTGTCAAGTCGGCGCGACTGACTCGTGATTTGTGAACCATTCGTTTCACATATTGTCTCATTTACACCAACTCGACGACTAGTAAAACCACGGATCAGAGAAGGTTTCTGCTATTCCCAGATAAAAACGTTCTTTCCATCTCTTTCGACTGTTCGACCAAGTAGTACTCACGGTCTTTGCGCAAGCTTTTGGTCAGCTTGTGTTTAAGTTCTCGACGGTCGTCATCATACTCAGAACCAGGCGGGACCGAGCGACGCTTGTTCGTGAGGTTTATCGACGCGATGGAAATCCAGTTCTGTCGCAACTGAACAGCTCCTTCGGAACATACCTCTTCACAGCATGATTTCATAGCTGCAGCGATTTGTTCCCAGTGTTCGTTAGGATCTTTCACCTGACTCGAACTGGGCAACTTGTTCACCAACGCCTTCTGGTAAGCGTTCTTTACACCCTCATCGCTCGAATGCCAGTTAATTACTTTGCATTTACGAGCGCATGTCCTCTGGGTAAATGACAAAACAAAACGGGCACGCACAAAACAGCATGAACAAGCGTCGCTCGATCCCACCTGGTTCTGAATATGATGACGACCGTCGAGAACTTAAACGCAAGCTGACTAAAAGCTTGCGCAAAGACCGTGAGCACTACTTGGTCGAACAGTCGAAAGAGATGGAAAGAACCTTTTTATCTGGGAATAGCAGACGTCTTTCTTCCCTGATTCGTGGCTGTACTGGTCGTCGAGTCGGTGTGAAAAAGATGGTTCACTTATCACCAATCAATCGCGTCGACTTGACAGGTGGGCTGAACATTTTGAAGAACAGTTCAGCTGGCCTCAACCAGACCATGTGGACGACGGGACCCGAATGGTCAGTTATTGCGTTCCAGACGGCCCTCCGTCGGAAGCAGAAGTGGTCCTAGAGCTCAAATTATTGAAGCGTAACAAGGCTCCTGGACCAGATCCCTCCTTCTCTTTTCAAGGATGGCGGGGAGAGGTTGATATCAGAACTGACAAACTCCTCCAGACGATTGGTGCTATCAACAGTAATTCCCGTTTTCAAGAAGAGGGCCCGTGGTCTGTGTTAACCACAGAGGCATCAGTCTAGTGTCTGTTGCGTCCAAGTTACTCACTGGCCTCATTTTACGTCGGCTCACTAAGCCCAGAGAAAGTCAGATACGTGAAGAACAGGCAGGATTCCGATCCGGTCGAGGGTGCGTTGACCACATTTTTACCTTGCGACGGATCTTGGAACATCGGCACTCTTATAGGCAGCCGACGGTCTTGGTCTTTTTGGACCTGAAGGCTGCTTTCGATTCAGTTGCTCGTAACGTTCTCTGGAACTGTCTTTTTCCCAGAGGAATATGTGAATCTGTTGAGATCACTGTATGCTCACTCTGCAAGCAGGGTGAGGGTTTATGGACAGCTGTCTCGGGCATTCATCACTTCTAGTGGTGTTCGTCAAGGGTGTCCGATTTCCCTTCTTGTTCAATTTTGTCATGGACGACATTCTGGAAAATGCGCTTGAGGAGTCCAGTGAACTTGGTGTTGAGCTTCTTCCTGGCGCTAGGTTGACCGATCTGGAGTATGCGGACGACATTGTCTTACTTAGCCCCTCTGCCGAAGACATGCAGACCATGCACTTCGCGTCTTCAAAGTGCTGCTTCAAGACTGGGGCATTTCCACTCCTACTTTCTTTATTGCAGGTAATCCGCTTGAGACTGTGGACAGTTTCACATACTTGGGTAGCACTATCTCGTCAGCTTGTAATATTGCTGATGAGATATCAACGAGGATAGCAAAGGCACGAGTTGCCTTTGCCAACCTGCGTCATCTGTGGCGTCGAAAAGACGTTCGATTGTCGCTGAAAGGAAGGTATATAATGCTTGTGTACGTTCTGTTTTGCTCTATGGTTCGGAAACGTGGCCTGTTCGCAAGGAAGATATCAACAAGCTTGCTGTATTTGACCATCGTTGTCTCCGCCAAATAGCCCACATTAAGTGGACTGATCGCGTGAGCAATACGGCAGTTCGCCGGCGCGTATTCCGGAACGCTCGGGATGCGCGATCAATTGGTCAACTACTCACGTTGCACAGCCTGCGATGGTTAGGTCACGTACTCCGTATGCCAGCTGATCGTTTACCGTACCGGGCATTATATACTGAGACCACCAACAGTTGGGTGAAACCACGTGGTGGTCAAGCGACAACGTGGTCACGAAATATGAAGACCCTGACTGCTCCACTGAGTAAAGTGGGTAGGTGTCGCCTGCCTGGATGGGGTCCTCGTGATCACTCAAACCGCTGGTTAGAGACGCTATCCGAGATGGCGGCGTGTCGCAGTCAATGGCGTACCTGCATCCATACCATTTCTAGTTCTTCCGCTTAGACTTCTATTAATTTTCAACCTTCTTAGTAACGTTTTCTTCTAGGATATTCCACGTCACTGTTGAGGTGAGCGGCAGCCCGAGCCACAGTACCTTTGGTCAGGCTCATGGCTGTTATGATGATGATGACTACCATAGAAGTGATCCACACTTGATGAAAAGTACAGCACCGACAACTCTGTAAGCTGTTGACAAGCTTCAGAATGAGTTTCAATTCTGCCATGCCTCTAAAGGTGCCAACGTGAGATACAAGAGCGTCCGAAGTTCTGGGAGTCAGTCTGTTAAAATAACACTATATATAATCTACGAGACTTGAGTCATGTGACTGAACAGGTAGATAAAAGCGCGATGAGTCTAAACGAAAACTATGAATACTGCAAACATGCCGATCTTTGTCAGTAGAGCTCTGCAAATTGCTCCATCCGATTTTTTCATCAGACCATGCAAGACAATCACCAGCATATAGCCCAGAGCGAAAAGTACTAGGCCGTAACAGCCTAATAAAACACATGGGTCATGCAAACAGAGGTTTATCCTCGTCAAATTACTTCTCGGCTTCCACTGAATATAATGTACCAGATCTATTAGAAAGTAAGGGATGTAATACAGCTTATTCAAAACGGGACATTAGAAAGTATATTTGAACTGGGACAACGTTCCCACCTTCCAGAGCATCATGCTTGTAGACACAAAATTTCGCGGAGATGGATGGCTACTGAGAAAGAAGGAGGAAATTGCATCCTCGGCAATGAACCTACCATCAGACACGTGCACGACAGAAACATCACCCCAGAACAAGCCAATATTCGTAAGTCCGACCACGGGGTATATCAACATCATCATGGACAACATATAAATGACTTCATAAATGTTTAAGTACTATACAGTCATGAAGAGAAGAAACAGGTCCTGACTACGATGCAAGAGAAAGAGAGGGGACAGGATATGAATATTAAAAACACCTATGCCTAAACTAAGACATTTAACGTCAAAGTGATCACACCCTGCAGACAAACGATTAGGCAGTAGGATAATAGATCACAGATACACCTTTTTTGCAAACGTACGGTTTCCGTCTCACATGTATACCATTAGACTCAAGTGATCAGCTTCCATAATAATGAACCTGATCAGACTGCAGCTTCGGGACTCAAAACCCAAGCAATCAACATTGCTTTGCTTTCATAATCAACTTAAATACTTTATTATTTTCCGTCACTTTGATCAGTTGAAGGTTTAGCTTTTTCCTCTGTTATAGGGTTCGGCAACGTCGTCTTCTACGATGCCTCTACGCCGTCTCACAAGGTCCGAATTCAGCTAGCAATTCTAGTCCGACGACGACAGGCAGTCGGATGCCCAGTTTACCACCAGTCGATATCAAGGGAGATCACCCTCTAGATCCAACGAACCGTGCAAATACAGCACAACTGCGGATCATCAACACAGAAAAGCCTGGTCTGGGAGAGGGTAAACACGGCATTGGTTACAATAATTTACAACCACACTATAGTCCGAACTTCAAGTGCCCAAATAAGCTACAGACGCTTGTCGAATTGGGAGAAAGGAATATTCTGACAAGGTCCGAAATTCATGCTAGACCGGTGTCTCGAACCAAACCAAAACGGCGCGAAGAGATCAGCTGCAGTGCGGGAGGCGGAGACAGTCTCATATCAAGCGCATCCACACCAGTGGAACATCGGAGCCAGGAAAGTTTACGTTCCGTCCCGGACGATGCACCCGGTGTCACGCGTGCACTCCGGACCAACGCCTCCACGACTCCATTACCAGATACCTCAACCAACAGATCAAAACGTACCGATGGACATTAACTTATGGTATAGAAGCAAACTGCAAATATCAATCGCCGCCGATTGTCAGACTTCACACAGCTGTTCGTTAAGTGTACCCAATCAAATTTGCAACATTAAAACTAACTTATTGGTTGACATGTCGCTGTGGTTTTAAAAAAAGATGCACCAAGTGTACTGCGGTGGGTTGACAAGGCACTGAAACATTTTTCAAATGGCATGCGCAATCCTGGTACACACATAACAGTAATATCCACGCGGGGACACAGGAAAGCAACCTTGACAGAAACAATAAGAGCACACTGAATCCAGTCCTTCAGGTTCAAGATTTCACGCAACAATGAAACCTTTCAAGTGTTAGTTCGCATCGAACAAGCCGAACGAATTACATGTACCCAAAAAAGCTTTGCGCAACACAACCTAGGACGAGTAGGTAAAGAACAGGTTAGCACAGTTGAGATAGAAATGCCTCTGATTATAATGAAAACAAATTTGATAACGCTTCCAACAGCTGATATTGCAGGCCTTCGGGTGTCTAGCAACGGTAACGAGCCAGATCGACACAGGCCAGTTCGAGCGTCAACTGTTTCATGTCTTAGTGCGAAGTTAACTTCTGCCAGCCGTGCTGCTACTTCCAGAACAGCCCGGGTTTATCCAGATTCTCCAGATGTCAAATGGTGTGCATGCAATACATAATTGCGGTACAACCGCCTGTGGTACCACTGCTCGTTCAGATGTCAAACACTGGATCTCCATGCGACCACTGAAACTTCTCGACGCTCGTCACTATATTCCATTCAGCAGTGAATACAACTCGGTCCGCAAGGCTACTCGCCTGAAGCTCCAGAAGCAATTACCAGGATCACGAGGCCTGGTGAACATAACGCACTATCGAGATGGAACAAGCCGCTGCTGGTAGAAAATCTCGGAAGCTTTTCCATCTCATCCGAACAACTGGTAACAGAAGCCAGGTGTGAACGAGGTAATCTGCGAAGTCAATGGTGAGCCTATTCATAACCTGCAACGACGCTTAGGATGCTGAGCTGAGCACTTGCAACAGTATTTCAACTGACTCCCGCACCAGTGACTACGCCTCCGGATTCTGCCTGTGCTCATCGGTGTGTTGACGTTTCTCCGTCCTCGGAAACAGAGGTCTCCATTGAGATCAAGTTTCTGAAACGTCACAAGGCACCCGGCCTAGACGAACTCCCTCCAGCCTCTTTTATAGATGGAGTTAAAGAGCTGACGGCTCTGCTCCAGAAACTCTGGATCAGTGAAGTTGTTCCAAATGACTGGGGTTTGGCTAACATCGTCCCCATTTTCAAAAAAGGCTCACGCACTTCATGTGCAAATCACCGAGGGATTGGATCGCAGCCATCGTACTTCGTAGACTAAGCGAAACGCGTGAAGAATCCGTGAGGAGCAACCTGGGTTTCGCCCTGGCCGTGGCTGCACTTGATTACATCTTCACACTTCAGATGCTTGAACTCCGCTATTCATATAAGAGGTCAACAACTGTTGACTTCCTGGACATTAGATGAGCCTTCGATTCGGTCGGCAGAACTGCATTCCGGAACTGTCTATCGAGGAAGTGTGTTGGAGAAGTAAGTGAACATCCTGAAAGCAATTTACTGTCAGATATGGGGCAGGGTTAAGGCCTATGGCTGACCTTTAGGCCTCCTTCCTATTCAACTTTGTAGTAGACGAGATCCTAGGGTGTGACCTGACAAACTGCGAATATGATGGTGTGGATTTGCTTCCAGGCACTCGACTTCGAGACACAGAGTATGCAGACGACATCGCCCTAATCTGTGAGGGCTCACAGGGAGCCCAGAACATCTTAGACAGATTGGAGGCTTCAGTTCGTCAGTTTGGTATGGCCTTTGCACCTACTAAGTGCAAGGTGCTGTTGCAAGATTGGCAGAGCTGTGGAGCTGTTCGTTAGAAACAGTCGAGAAATTCACGTACCTTGGGAGCTGTATCAGCGCTGGTGGAATATCTGATGAGATTACAAATCGTATAGTAAAAGCTTAGATGATGTTCACCAACGTAAGCCATCTGTGACATCGGCATAATGTGAAAGGTCGAGTGCACAATGCCATCGTTGGAGCAGTCCTGTTGTAGAGCCCCGGAACCTGGTGGATTTGCGCGGAGGATACTCGTAATGTCCGTTTTTGACCATCGGTGTCTTCGAAACATTAGGGGAGTATAGTAGGAACATCGTGTCAGCAATGACGAAGTTCGCCGACGTGTCTCGGAACGGATAAGCTCTGTCGACCCTTGAGTTTTTGATCTCGTCCATAGGCTTCGTTGGCTTGGCCACATCTTACAAATGTTAATCCACCGCCTGTCACACAGTCTTGTTTGCAAGCGGTGGGTTAGGCTGGAAGCAGCAGCCTGGCGGTCAACGCATGACTTGGGTTCGGAGTAAGGAAAACACTCATTGTGAAACTAGCTTCAGTAGGTACTCTCGGCTTCCTGGCTGGATTTCGAATGAACACCTTTGGTTGAGGAGGCTGTCTGAGATGGCGAAGAATGGAAGTCAATGGCGCTCGTGCCGCGAGTCCCTAGGTGCACTGCTGTAACTTTTTCTTTTGTATCCCTCTACATTTTTTTTCTCCATCTTACGCGATACATTTTTCTTGTAATATTGTGGCACGTTCGCCACTCCGTATGATTTTGAACATGTTAAATATACTGAACATAAATGGTGGAGCGATATAAAGAGGATAAGGCCGGACCGACGAAACCGACGGCGAGTAAGGTGTTCACTTTAGTGGCTCGCTCGACAACCCCGTTGCACATTCGTGCGGAAACATCGGCTGGCGAATAAAGTTAATCGGCAAGCATCTGCTCAAGCCATACGATAAGACAACTGCTTCGTATGGGTGCTCCAAATCTGGCCATTCAGTTAAACCCAAAAGCATATCGGCAAATTTTCGCATACTACCCGACGGGACTTGAAGCAGCAACACTCAAGGCATACGGTGTAGAGCCGGTGGACTAGAAACGATGCAGTCGTTTGTGTCAACACTACAGATGAGGTTATGGGTGATTGTGAAAAACATAAGTAAAGTGAAAAAACGAAAAACGAAACGGATTGCGAGAAGAGCGATCCCACGAATTTACGCACGCAAGAAACTGTAAAGCAATGGTGTGGCTGACAGAGTATCCAATCTGTGGTGCCACTGGTTTGACCGTCAGATGACAGACATAGCCGTCATAACCCACAGTCACGTGATGAAGAACACTGATGTCAAGCCGTTAGCAGCCCCGTTGAACAACGTTTAGCACCGCATGAAAATGCACGGCACAACGGACATAAACCAGGAATTTTCGCTCTGGCGTTCAAAGACCGTGCATCTAAAACCCACCAAAAAACTTCAATGGACAATGCCGATGCTCCCACAATCGACTCGGTCAGGGTATGCAAAGTGGGGGGTGGGGCAACGGTGGTCAATAGCTTACATCCACAGGGCACAACGGAATGCAGAATAATTGCCACATAATTAATGGACGGTCAAGTGACGTTCGAAACCATAAATGATGATCGGCGAACACTGTGCTTATCGTTGCAGGTTTTACACATACTTCGGCAGATGTTTAGGACCAGGTCTGAAGCTACCAGATAAATAAAGTTACCAACAACCTTCAGCGAAGTACGTAACAAGTGGGACCGGCTGCAAAGACAAGCAGTCTTGTAGCAACGCCAAAAGTCGTTACACAAGTGTCTTTCATGGGGATAACGACGTAAATAACTTATACCACTGGGATCCACTTCAAAAACTAGCATGGCATAGGCACAGAGGTGCGTACATTTGCGGTCAGTTAAACAGGTTCGAAAGGGATAAAACGAGCAGTGAGCGGGAGCCAAAACCAATAATCGTGGGAAAGCGGGTTGCGTCAGTGAGACTTAATAACTGTGGAAGACGGTGAGTACATTAGCACTAATCAGACACAGTGACACGAACAACACGCACCCAGAAACCTAATGTGACACGGCACAGTGGGAAACAACCATAAATTCACTGCTCTGGATAATGTACACTCCCGATGGTTGGGTAAACACAACTCATCCCATGACCAGTTTACACGGACACGATGGTTGAAGTTAGGAGTGACGTTCACTTTGAAACGGTCACTTCACAAATAACCATCTTTGTTTGGCAAGCCGTCAACATACACGTCAAAAACAAAGAATTTCATATATTCCATCTACCTGCATCTCGTTTAGACTATTAATATATGGGTCCCAACAAATACGAAACCGGTCAGCGTGAGGGTGCCCAGGCGGGTAGCATGAAACAGGTGGAATTCCGGAGATTATGCCGCAGCGCATGGAACCTGGCTATTCAAGACGAGCCATATCAGTCGAGGCTCGTCAGATATATACAGGGCATCCTACTGCCATTATTCCGTCCCGAGTTAGGCTTACTGGAGTGACGGTTTAATGAACAGGAAGTTGGCTCATAACGCAAAGATTGCCGGTTCAAACCTCATATCGGTCGTTCTCCCCATTATATGGGGAGAAACTGGACAGTGTTGGTTAAAGGGAGACCAAAAATGTAACCACTATTCCACTGCGATTGATTAAATTAACCAGGTCGATAACTGAAACGTTCCCGTCGGCGTTTCAGTCACCGTCAGACTTAGATCTAAACATATGAACCCCGAAATCCTGCAGATCAACGAATGGCACTCAAGTAAGTTGAGGCCAAGTCCATGCGTTATCGCAGTTTGAGCAACATCACTCTATCTTACGAGTAAAAACATATTCAGAGTTCTGTCAATATTCAACCCCTCCACACAAAAACGGCCTACTTCAGTAGTGTTGACAGGAACAAAATAAGTCAACCCGTCGGGACAATCAACTCCTTATAACCATGCTAGACGACTTAACGAATCAAAGCACGTTTTCTTGAGTAACTAACGTGAGAAGAAACCAGAGTTGATTGCCTAAGTAAGATTTATAAGTAAAAATTTAGAAAATTCTTTGTTGCAATCAGCCGTCTTTGGGTTCCTAATCGCTTTTCACATGCTTCTCGTTGCTGTCGAAAAGCACCAACCATCCCACCTCATATTGTCACAAACAGTAAACCGGCATATCAACAAGACATAAAACCCAATAACACGTATTGTCCACATACAACTGATGAAGCTTACTGATTTCTCTCCAATCAACTTGTGAAACTGAACGCAGTTGGAACGCACTGACCAATCACACCATTTCAATAAGCTGTTTGCAACCTACCCATCATAGCAGCAACATTCACCGGATCAAACGGTCTACCGCGTGCACTGACTACAGCGTATGCCCAAGGAAATCCCAGCAGAGTCCTCCCAAAAAGACCATTAGGGATGCTCATGTTCATACACAAGGCTATTCAGAGGGCTGAAACTACTCGCCAGCCAGAACAATGCGAACTCCGTGGATTTCATTTCAACCACTTTCCACAGTTACAGAGTATAAGTCCATTTCGGTGCCCAGAAATAACTGAAAACGGACAGTGTTGTCACATCAAAAGCAATACGAGGGCACGTACACACAACCTGGCTAACGAGGTTGTAAAGCATTCATCCGAAAAACGAATTTAGTGGGACAATTAATAAAGTTGATGCACGACTTTTGCCCTGTCAAATTTCTCTTCGGATTATCAGGTGCGATCAAACTCTCACAACCGAAGTGGCAAAACGTCATCTTTAAACCGAAAAACCTCAACTATATCGTCAAACATATATGAATAAACGACCTCTCGTGGATCAAGTCAGTCTGGTATACCAACTGGGATTTGTGGGGTTTGGATTTTATAGGAGCGGACAATTTACAAAAACGATTAGTTTAATTAGAGAAGCCAATTGAGTACCATTGCCTGAAAATCTCAGATGAATATCTTCAGGGCGTCTGGTCTCTGCAACTAGAAACCATTCCACGTAGGCTAAAATTCTACAATATGATGAAAAAATGCAGCACCAGTAAAACAGGCTCTATAACGAGCTGTGTATGGTTAACCCTCAAAATTGGCTTAGACTTCGAATGAAAATAGCCAGCAAGTTAAAGCGGAACTGGTCAATCTCGAACAATATCCCAAGACGGATTCCAGACAAGAGTGTGCCCTCATACCGAAACATACAGAAGCGGTGGAAGGGCTCAGAGGGAATGACACCTTGGTGAATTTGCATGCGAACAGATTAATCAGCTCCACTTGGTCAGCGGATATTCATGATCACCGATGGAGTGTTCAAACGAGGAATTACTTAATAATGAGCATCAGCACAACGCACAATATGTTTTCCCATATCCGTTCTGTTTACGGTTCGGAAGTGCTAAATCGAATGGTATTTGAAAAATGCCGTCAATCTTGAATGACCGTTCAAAATTCGTGGTCGAAGGCATATCTGATGCTTCTACTGAGTTCGAACAAAGCATATCGAAAGAAATAAGTTTAACGAATGAATTTAACTGACTCAACAGAAGTGAAAGTCGTACGATCCAAAGGTTCTTGTACATCTAAGCTTTGTGGACTGTCAAAGCTTCATAAGGACAAGGTGTCATTGCGAGCAGTTGTCAATGTCCAACTCACCTCACTACGGGCTGACAAAATGGCTGGTTAAGTTATTGAAACTGATGAAACAGTCAGTAAATAAACATTGGCTGAAGAACAGCATACGGATAGTTGAAATTCTTGAGTACATTAATCCTTAACAGGAATGCATGATCAGCATAAACGTCAACTTGCTACTCATCATCATCATCATCATATCAGCCATGAGCCTGACCAAAGGTACTGTGGCTCGGGCTGCCGCTCACCTCAACAGTGACGTGGAATATCCTAGAAGAAAACGTTACTAAGAAGGTTGAAAATTAATAGACTAAGCGGAAGAACTAGAAATGGTGTGGATGCAGGTACGGCAGGTTGCCATCTCGAATAGCGTTTCTAACCAGCGATTTGAATAATCACGAGGACCCCGCCACCTACCCACTCTGATTAATGGAGCAGTCAGGATCTTCATATTTCGTGACCACATTGTTGCTTGACTGCTACGCGGCTTCATCCAACAGGTGAAGTGATGGTGTAATCGTGGGAAATCTTTTGGGATCTATCTTGACTGACCTCTTTAAGGTTTATCTAAAACATCATACGCGACAAATTATCTTTAAGACAGACTTATTTCTCCGACACGTGGATGATGTACTACTGGTGGCTGATAGTGACGGACCACGTGCCAACAGTACATCGAACTCCTAACACGAATGTAATGATTTTCTTACGTTCTTAGATATCCGAAGGACTGAGGGTTCAGCCCTCAGAATGGTCAACACTTGCACGTTAGCAACTTCGTGTCACGGCATTATAAAACAGGCCTAGTCAAAATATGGTTCAGTAGGACCAGAAAGATCTGCACTCAAGGAAAAATCCAGTGGACTACGATTGATTAATCAGCTCCACTTGGTCAACGGGTATTCATGATCACCGATGGAGTGTTCAAACGAGAAACTTCCGGAGCAAATTGTGATGGTGATACCAAAACTGAGTCTTTTTGCGATTGCCGAACAAGATAATGTCGGTACGTTGGAAGAACGCCGATTAAAGATCGCTGTGTCACGGGCATGCATGCCACGAACGCATTAATCTACATCGCCAGTCGGATTTCAATCTCACTTACAAAACCTCAGCTTCTGTTTTTCGTCAGATCCCACATTACATACCGATTTCCGTGTAGTAGCAGGGTAGACATTAGAATGACAGAACAGCCAAGGTTTCGGAGTTCACAACACGTCCAAGCACAAATGACCGAACAGACAGTTCAAGCACAAGCCAACACGCAGTGCGCACACCGTGACCAACAAACAACTCATCAGCATCAGCGATCGTCCGTCATCTCCTGGAGAGCCATCGCCAGATGGATACAGAGAAGCAGTCAAGGTTGTCCTTGCAACCGAAAAGCCTCCGTTGTTGTGGTATGCCGAGCCAGCTGTCTTGAAGTGCCGGTACCTAACTTTGCGTTCAAAAAAACGCTTTTTGCCGTAGCACTGTCGTGGTAACGATGACAATGACTGGTTAGAGCATAGCACACCTGCATGTCTCCTTTGTATGTTTAGTCGTGAGTCGTCCGTTTTGTGCTTCGTAGTCTCCCATCCTGCGGTACATACTTGATAACATGCAGAGAAATTTCGCGGGCCGTGAATCGTGCACACAAAAGCTTTAAACCGCTCTATCAAAAGTTGTGTACACACTCGAAGCGGAATTTCGGGTTAGCCAATCAAAAATGAGCAAACTCATCTGGTTAGAGCTTTGGAGCTGTAATTATACGCATACATAGAAAGTGGAATTCACGTCAAAATAACAGTGAAAATTGAAAAATGTGCAGATGCACATACAGCAAGGGATGAAAACGAAAACTGCCAACAAACATCATCTAGATGTACGGAGGTGAAAACATGGAAAACGGTAATTCGAGTATGCAGATAATCGAACACAACCGGAGTAAGTACAGTGCAGTTAATGGGAAAAGCGAAGGCAGAATGGTCCTTGTCTTTAAAGCTTTACGCCTAAACGCGGGATGTTTACACAAAAGACAGAGAACGAGAAACCGATACATCACGGAATTAAAGCTCTACGGTTGAAAATGGCTACCAGTGTAAGTGGTATGCGTTCATTCTCAAAAAAACACGATGCGCATCGTCACTGTGGCACGAAACGAGCAATGATTGCCGAACCCTCAAAAGATGACGTGAAGTAGTCTACTCCTTGCGAGAACGACGCTTGTGAACGGTTTGTTTTTCATGTTGTGAAGGCTGAAACAAGATGAGAAACATCTGTTAAAGCTCCCAGAGAGACCATTGGCGGTTTCGCATAATAACATGAGTCGTCCGTAACACAACCTAGCTTGAACGGAAGCCAGATGTCAGTACAGCTGTATGCTGTGATCAGGTAATGAATAGCCCAAGCGTGAAAAAATAGATGCGGGAACTTGGGACAACGAAGCATTCGTCTATCGTCCCTAAGGACTGCAATATTCTACAATTTAAAGGGGGAATACGCCCCGAAAAGGTTTCACGGACTTGAGGTCTGACGACAAACATATGAAATAAGAAAAGTTTCTTACTTCAGTTTTGGTGGCAGCAGATTCTTCGTTAGAATCAGATTCCAAATCTGCCTTCCCACTTGCGACTTTGGCCGTGTTGACATCTCCACTAGCATTGGTTGGCACTCGGACCAAGTCATCCTCTGTTTCCTCTTCCTCCTCTTCCTCATCCGCCTCTTCTTCGTCTTCATTTGAATCCACTTTCTGGTGTGGACTGTTAACAGATCGTGGCGCATCATATTTGGTTGGTTCGTCGTCCGGACTTAAGGCATCGGTCTTTTTGTGCACAGCTACTGGAGTACGAGCAGCCGGACGGCACACGTACCACAAACAAAGCAACAACGGAATGGCACAGGCCAACCCGATTCCAAATACCAAGAACGGCTTTTCTTTGTACGTTTCACGGACTGCATCAACTACGCTGTGCTACAAGATGAAAAAAAGTTTTTAAAGTTGGGACAAATAAATTGAATGGTCTTTGGTTTCAATCCCGGTAAAAAAGAGGAATATCGAACATTGAGTTATGTAAATTCCCTACTTAGCTTACGGTCTACATAGTTCGTGAGTGAGTCACCTGAATGTGTCGGGTCACCCGAAGTTAGACAAGTGATCAAGACAACCAAGACCAAAACTTGTGGTGTCTCGACAAACACTGTATGTAATGCTCGAGTGGTGTCAATCGCTATCACATATCTCACGTGACTGTTCACATATTCGTGAAGCAAGTTGTCATGCATGTTTCAACTACCGTTCTCGCATGATGCACGTGTTCCAACGGGTGACTACCCAAAAATTAAAAAATAAGGCGACATATAGAGGTAGTCCTGTTTACTTGTCCACGGCCGGACAGTCCAATTTTCTCAGAATCGCTGGTATTCGTGCTACATACTCCCCACAAACACAGAGCCTCATCTGACAGCTCTTGACCACGAACACAGCCCTAGCAAGACATGACTCGAACGCAATGGTCATACGGATCAACACGATTCCCACAGGAGAAAAATGGGATTGGGCCCTGAACCCCTCACTGAGACGGTACGTACAAACTTGCATCCACAGCGCCTGCATGAACGGCAGTTAACGTATACGTGTACGCAATACAGTTAACAGGATGAATCACAGACGGGTGGACAAACAGTGACGATTATTCCAAATGGATCAACTATACGATTGACGAACACTCGGCCATTTCGGACAATGTCGATCAGGACGCTGCACACCAACAATCGGCGGATCTACTAATGAAATAAGAAATCAAAACATCGTACAATAAAAAGAACTAATGCATTATCACTCACTGCTTTGGGATCCGCCAACCGTTCGGCATCCGACTTGACAACCCATGTTTCCTTCGCAAATTCGTTAGCAGCACGCAGCGAATCAACGATCAGAAAATTGTCAAAAACGATATTCTCTGTCATTGACCAAAGTTCCATGCCAACGGCGGACTGAAATAATCCAAAATAAATGCATTGCCAGCAACAAGGGCAGTTCTCGGTTCATCAATAGTTTAAAACTTGTAATAACAATAATAACAAGCGGAGTAAACAAAAGATCGATTAATGGACTGTCTAACAGAACAGAAGTGTCCAAACAGTCCATAGATTACTGGTAAGACAGAACAGATCGTGGCAAGAAATGGAACCTAAACAGTCTCTTTCGAAGAAAACATACCACGGGAGTCAATCCTTTAAAAGGCTCTTCATCCTTAAAGTAATTCGGGTTTGGAATCTTTGCGGGCTTCCAAATTCCCTTGAAAGCAGGATTGGGAATGAGCGGTGCAGACCACTTTCCTTTGTAATTAGGATTCTTAATTTGGGGTTTATGCCATTCTCCACAACCAGGAGCGTTCTCGCAATTTTTATTTTTGACGAGTGGCGCTTCCCATTCGCCGTCCATTTCGGAATCCCTAAAGAATATGAATAAAAAACAGCATAGCCCATATAGAAGCAAATGGCAAACAAGCCCTTGATTTGAACATCTCCAGTGCAGTTGCTTCATTGAGGATAACCGATGTTCGCAAAAAAAAACGACAAAAAACGTATTAGTACCCTCAGCAACAGGAACTATAGAGCAATGTCTGGGTTGAGTACATACGAGAATGAGGTAGCAATAAAAATGAAACATTGCTTTAGCAGCAACATTTCAACCGCCAACAAGTATATATAATTACTGGATAACCACAGGAAGAAACCTATGGTTCAAACAGCAACCAGAAGCGCTGCCATTCAGCATCATTGTCACAGAGCTATCTTGAGCCAGCAATAGAAAATCACCAACACAGGCAGAGTGAGGATAAACTTCATATCAGCACCGTGGAAAATTCTAGATGAAGACCACGTCAAAAGTGGGACAGTTAGGTTATGCTGAAGAAGATGACTGAGCTGTTTTGATTGGGTGATCTGCGACTACCCCCAACATATACACCTTCTTAAACGAGAGGCGGTTAAAACATTTTTAACTTGAGAACAATGAAAAATGCCCTGAAGCCTTTCATTTTACGTGCCGACGTAGTTATATTACGTGCAGTGACGGTTAACAAATTAGGGTCTCTCTCCTATCACCTGCTGATTTATTTTGTTTTGACGTTAGGCGGGAATTTGGCCTATTTTGGACACCGACCGGTCACACAGTTTTGAATAAAGGCAATATACAAAAGGATACCTGTGAACGTTTGGCGACCAACCTCATACAAAAATGACGACGGCGGAACGGTGTGCGGAATATGAGCAGAATCCACCTACACTTAAAGATGACAAGCAATAGTCGACGTGTGGAGACGATGATTCCCGAAAAGTGAGCTGTTGTGGAGCGCCTCGTACCGAGAGAACGGGGACTGAAAACGGGCTAGATAACGGATACCTTCAGCGTACCTCCGAGATGACAATACAACAAATTTGCACGAAACACTTGACGCGTCAAAAGTTTGCGTTCGACGAATACCCGCAATGCTGACAATGATGCAGAAGATGGATGGAGTGGAATAAAATAGTGGGTACTTGGATATATACAGAGAAGATTCAGCCGATTTCTTTTACACCATTGCAAGCGACGAGAAACGGCTTCAACATTGTGAAACGCGGCCAATGTCGCAGAAACAACGCCACCCGCCGTTGCCAAGTCGTCGAATTTAACCATAGGCGAAGAGGTTACGGCGGGCAGTTTTTGAGGCTGCTCAAGTATTTCGTCGTCCGACTACATGTCGCATTAAACCATCACTAGTTGGTTATGTCGTGATGGGTTGGTTGCATGGGTCAATCGAGAAAAAACGTCACGGGAAGTTGACTAGTTATGTCTCATCTGTATGACAACGTACAGAATCTGTGACTCTTAACAGATGAACACCTAGCGCTCTCCCCGGAGCTGATCCCCAGTTACTTTTACTCGTTTCACCTTTGACCTTGCTGGTCCTGTTGAGAAACTGTTGATTTTGCTGGACGAGACTATCGTCGCGAACGATTGAGGTTTGCTTTTTGTAATTATTGATGCATTTCTTTAATAGTACCGTAGAAATTGTTGGGTCCAATCTTGTTTTCAATTTGGGGATCCGTTTTTGGGCTACGCGTGACTCAACGATCAGACGTGGATCGTTACACGATATCTGTGAACATTATAATAGTAATGACAATTTCCGAGCCCGCTGGTGCAAGGCGCATTAAAAGATAACCTAATCGCAGCTCACGGTAGAGCGGGACGTCAGGTTTGCTGACAAAATAGATTGGAACCTCCGCAACAGTTGAACCGGAACGTAACTTTGCATATACAGACTGTGTTGCGCGGCGTGCTGCCATGTTGTTAGCGCCATTTTGGTACTTGATTGTGTAATTCGTGTGCATGTCTCAATGGACCTTTGTCTGACGCTCGTTTCTGCTGTTTTTTCCTCACAGCATTTTAGTAGAAACCGATGCTTCCGAGGAATACTGTCCACCGGTGCCTCCACGCTGCGCGAAGTTGGTTTACAAGTATAGTGCGTAATCAAAGCCGGAACGTCCAGCTTGTTTGTTACACTGTTTACACGGCTTGTTCGAAGTGATAATCGAGGCCATGTGTGAGAACTGTCCAGAAAATAAAACTTACACATGATGAGATCTCGTCAGTTACTATTACAGGCAGTATTAGAATAATGCTGAATTAAATATGTGGAGATGACAGAAGACAGGCAACCCCAAAATCCGGCTGATCAGTGGGTCAATAACTGGGCAGTACTTCATTATTGCTTACTTAAAACAGCCCACGGCCATGTGGTGATAACGTGCGGGTTATTACAAAAGCTGATTATCCAGCCGATTCATAATGAATAGTTAAAGCCAAGTATTTTTATTCTTAAAAGCATATCATTCTTCCAACTGATCTTGTGAGTTTTATTAAGCGCAGTCGTAACTTATAACAATTTCTAGTGGCTGTGTTGATGCACTGTTTCAGGAAAGTGAATTGGAGGTTGGTCTCTTCTTGTACACGCAGGATTATATGTGCCCAACCAGGTAAGTACATTTTGGTGCACAATATTTCCTAACATGATATATACACCATCTGCAGTAGCCGTGTACAAGCAGATTTGTTCCGGGGTGTTTATGCGGCAGTTAACGGTTCGACCATTCCACATGCTAAAGCATCTATACTTACGCTAGTTGGTTCGAACTAGCAAATGACCGTGAAAGCCTCGTGATGTTTTCTCCAGGATTGTCGCATTCAAGTTTGTTTACTCTTTCTCCGGATTCAAGGACGTTGGTGAATACTGCTTGAGACTTCCCCGGTACGCATTTACCGGGTGACTCAGAGGTTTTACTGCGTCATCTCTCACCGTTCAATAGTGGGAAATTTACCAGCGCCCGATTACGGTTGTACACGGATGGTGTACCTTCATTCACCACGTCAAACCGCGAGTGTGACCTGTTCCAGGACGCATCCTTCTTCCCTCGAATTTGGGAGCATTCATAGCGGATGTCTATTGTAACTATTTTTCTCACGTATCAGCTGCGAACGTCGTAATGCATGTTTACCTGTGAAACAGGTTAGTGTTTTTGTTAAATTGCAGTGCCAATATGCTGTGGTCGTAAATTCCCATCTTATCCATATTTCCAAGTCACTGCAAAATTGAGCGTTCTCAGGTTGCAAGGTTATGTATTCCATCTCGACGACTGCAGAGGACGCATAAAACTTGCAAAACTAGGTCAATGCTTATAATAAATTGTTCTCGCAAGTACGGTGGAAGATTGTTTAAGCGATTTTTCGATGTATTCCCATTGTCACATTAAGATTGCTCACCTACGATCGACGGGCTATAGGTACTCCGCCTGAAATTTCGATTTTAATATTTTCAAACATATTTAAAAACGATGATTCGCGATGAAATGACTGTTTTTCCTTTGGAACGATGTTCAAACTCAATACTTGCGAATGCCTTAATTACCGAAGAGAGACTGGAAGACTTCATGCGAGGAACAGGTGAACGGCTCACGTATAACGCCTGGGCTGTGGGTTGTTCTTCAACTCAATTTAATGGAAGCAGCGAATGGTCCTTGAAAAGCTGTGGGTGCTTGACTTGTCAGTGCCGGCAGCATGGAAAACAAGTAAAGTGAACCCTCAGGGGAACTAGTAAGGTAAGATGCCTTTGTGACGTGGTTGCGGAAAGCACTTAACGGATTATATTGGCCATCCTGGCTACTTTGGGCACGTGCACAAAATTTAGGAAACAAAGTGCGAACCACGCAACTGTAAAGGGCATTCGCAAACATGATTCAACATCCTGCACTTATGAAAAGCGGCCGGGTACATGTTTGATTACTCGGAATACATAGCCCAAAACTATTCAGCAATCTTCTGAACTTACTCCATGTCCTTCAGTAAACTTCCGCTTTGGACCTTCACTTGATCGATGTATCGCTCAAAAGTATTATCCGATCGCAATACTAGGGGGAGATACTTCACGAAATCACGGCACTAACCCAGTGTGTACAAATGAGTTCGCTTGTCTGAGAAGTATCGATCGATATCAGATGTCACCTTTTTTGCATGCTTTTCTTCGATCTCCCCAGTTTTTGGGTTTTTATAGCGGATGATAAAGTGAAACTGACAGTTTAATTGTGGTTTAATTTGCATACCTTATGATCCAGGCCACATTTATCCGGACCAAACATGATGGTATAGGGCGTCTTATCGTTAAAATTATTCTGAAAACAGAAAATAAGTTGGAAGCAGGAATTACCAAGTCTAGATGAGGACTATCGCTGATAAGTTTGAGGTATGCACCGCCACAGTCAATGCCATTCGCAAATTTCACTTCGTATTGAACAACAAGCTCATTTTGGTCAAACCGTATCGGTCGACTGAGCTTAGTAGCAATAGCATGGTGCTTTGCTTTCGACTTGAGAACTAACGAGTAGTCGTTATCGAGAGCAGCCGTTTCTTCGCTTTCTACTGCCCACTGACCGTCGTACTTTGCAATGGCTTCATCTGCTCCATCCTTTTTAGCCAACGACGAAACAAGCCTGACATAAATAATAAACGCCACAACGTACTTAGTCTTCAGGTCCGATGGTTTTTCAAAAAATAACACAAGATAGGCATCCGGTGGTATTTTCGGAGCTTGGAACAATGGCTAAAAATATCAAATAAAGACTGAGGGCATACCTTCTTCCTCTCGACATCTTTCACATCATCGGCCAACGTTCCAAGACTCAAGAATAACAACACGAACACTGCCCACATAACTCAGCAGAAACAGCGACGCAACCCGCCCAAACCAATTGAAGACACAATAGATCGTGCCGCACGTTTATTGGTCAAACAGATAGCAATTCATGCGTATAAACAAATTATCAATCGCACAAGTTCATTTTACATTATTCAAAAAATGGTTACATGTTGAATATCTGATAAAAGCGAGAGACCCGAACAACGTAAAAAAGAATACAGTTGTTAGGACGGCATCTTCGCTCGGTCACTTGTATTCTTAGGTGTAGGCATATAGCGACGATCATAAATGATATTTTTGATAGTCGCATTCACCTGTACACTTTTGATGATTTGGTTTTTTACCTACTTTTGTTTTAGTCAAGCCATCCCTTTTGTAATATCCGTCCCGGGGCTAAAAACACAACTCGCTCCGTGCCTCGCTAGCTTGACGTGCTTTCTCTGTACACTATTTTCCAGGGTCGATACTAATACACGAGGGTCAACGCGCTGGGTCCTTCTTCCCAGCCAACACATGGGACGCTCATAGGACGGTCGACCGTCCCCTGAGTGTCCTATGACCGTCCCATTTGGGACACTCAACTGAAACGTCTCACACGCGGCAAACAATGTAGCTATTCCAAGAATAACTTGATAAAAGTGTTTTTATGAACCGCAGCATTCGCATACGTTCGACTAATGGTGATATACCTCGTTGTTGTTTATGTCGACTTTAATAATTGTTACGCGCCAATTTGAATATTTCTCATGTAATAAAGTTTATTGTCGTGTGATTGAAGTCATTTGACTTTACTTTCCACCTCACAGACTCGGAGGTTGTTTGTTTGCAAGGTATGATGTACTGCTGTCTATGATGATGATGATGAAGGTGTAGGCACCTTGATGTTGAATGTCTGAATATAGAAGTAGCTATTTTTAGTAATTAGTCTCCCTACCCTCCCCTTTTTATTTTTCTTGTTTCTCTATATAGGGTTTTTTCCCTTCGTGGTTGTGTGGCAGTTAAGCATCAGTGTGAACCACTGATATATTGCTGTTTATGATGATGATGATGAGTAGTACTAGGCAGAATAAGGTTGTCGTGATGGGTTGGTTGCATGGGTCAATCGAGAAAAAACGTCGCGGGAAGTTGACTAGTTATGTCTCATCTGTATGACAACGTACAGAATCTGTGACTCTTAACAGATGAACACCTAGCGCTCTCCCCGGAGCTGATCCCCAGTTACTTTTACTCGTTTCAACCCCCGAAGAAGCCACGTGGAAAGAAAGTTGAGAAGGATATGAAGCCAGCCCTCAAATGGCAATTGAGGCCCTGAGATTTTTTGGGATGGTACTCAGGATTTGCAGGTCGGATGAATTAAGTATACGTTAGTGGGCAGTAAACTGAATTTTTTTTAACTTTCCCACAATCACCGCAATAGTCACGAACTTGTTTGATCATCTCTCGTACAGTATTAGAGTAAACTAACTTTTAGCATCGACTCAATCGATCACCACCGGAACTAACTGCGGAGCATGTAAACCAGTGCTTCCTGAACATCAAACACATCCAACGTCTGAAGCAGGGTGCACGGTAATTGAAATGTTTGAGCATCAAAAACTGCTGACTATTTCCACGTTGGCCGTGACTGCATACATTGAATCACAACGGTTACGGAAACAACTCCTCGTTGATACGGTGGTTCTTAAGAGAGCTTTCAAATGCGTTGATATAGCTGTTTGATTGCTTTACTTAGCAAAGGGGAGAATGTTAAACAAGCATATTAAACACAGACATTGAGGCGAGCAGGTGCAAAAAGATCAGTTTTAGATCAGTCTACGACCACAAAAGTTTCGGCAAAGTTGATCACTATAATTGTTCTGATTTAGCTTCGCTGTGGACGATGATCTACGCACAATCTTGGGAAATGGCTTGCCTGTTGATGCTGACTGTTAATCAGGTAATATATGTTGTAGTTCCGGGCGAGTTGATGTCCCTAACCTGCAATGAACTGTAGACAGTCCTAAAGGTTTCAAAAGACTGGCGACAAATCGGTTGGTATGCTCGCAATAACTCGCTAAAAAGGAAATCGATTGCCGAACACATCGTGGCGGTTACGAATCCAGGTTATCTCCACCATTCTCGTCTAGATCCAGGTGGCACAAATATCCAGCCCACATATAGACAATTAACTTCGCGGCAGCAAACGTCCTGTATAAAAATGTGAAAATATACCAACTTACTGTGAAGTGTGGTCTCAGAAGAAACTTGAAAGTACCAGACTTGTGCTTACGCTCATTAATGACGGTAGCATGTTCGATTTAATGCGCAAGTCTGTTGGATAATTGCGTGCGTGCAGGGAATATCGATCTTATGGTAAACGTTAGAATAAAGTTCGTCAATCAGCATCATCTATCAAGCCAGAAAGTAGTTCGGCTTAACTACCGTACATATCGTTCACTAAAAGGTTTTGGAATGGGCGCGCTGAAATTGCCCATAACCCGCTGGAATAAGCAATGGAAAGTCCAGACAATTACTTGGCACTAAGTCATGGCAAGACCGCTGAGTGATCATGCGCTACTGGAACATCAGTATCGATCGCTGACGTAGTTATTGATGATAGTGTTGGGAGACGCTGTCAAATGTCGTAACCAAAATTTTTAAATTTATAATTAGTAGTCTGGCTCATTATTATTCTATTGATATGTGGAACTACAGATGCACTCGTAGAAGTGTCATATTTGTAGCACTGAATAACATAAGTGTTATATGAACAAACTCACCAGTCTTTTGGTTTTTCTACGTCCGGATCAGGTACCATTTCAGGCTCATCGTCTAACCAACCTTCTGGTTTTGTCGCAGTTTCATCCGTTATATATTCCGGAGCATCTTCATCCCAATCATCAGGCTTCTTTGCACTACTATCAACTATGGTCTCCCTTTCATCCCAATCATCTGGTCGCTTGTCATTTGGATCGTCGATTTCAACGGGAGGATTAATCGGAGGTCTAGAACAGGCATCGAATGAAACAAGCAGAATTGCTATGAAAGAATAATTTACGTTTTAGTGATTGTGACTGAGCGAACGGAGAGAGAGGAGTTGGACTGTATATTTCAAGTATCCACTACTCTAAAAATCAGCTTGATAACCGTTTCAAACAGACTAATCGACTGAACTGTTCCTGTAAGCTTAACTAAAAGGGTAAAAACGGGAATAGCAGTTAACTGAGTTAAGAAACAATATTAAAGATTAACCTCATTGCAAAAAGCTGGAGAATCAGCAGTGTATTTGTTCAGGTAAACACGCTAAGACATCAACTCAGTCTATTAAAAGGCAAGATTTACGAAGGGTTACAGTAATAATCATGAAGCATTAATGGACACTGCATGGACCACGGCGAACGAACTTTTTAGATGCATTGTTTTACTTCGGTATGCCAAATTAAGACGTGTGGTCAACTGGATCTCAGTGAAAACGCACCACCACTGTTTTTAAACAGTCACGCAATACAAAGAGATACACTGCCCACGGAAGACTTCGCAGTGACGCACACGACGCGGGGCAGTGAAAGCCGTAAGGAAACTGTTTTGCTGATGACGTCTTACTTTCACCCACAGCTCGGTTGTTTGTTTGCAAGGTATGATGTACTGCTGTCTATGATGATGATGATGAAGGTGTAGGCACCTTGATGTTGAATGTCTGAATATAGAAGTAGCTATTTTTAGTAATTAGTAGCGACTGCACTTTAAATGAGAAACTACACAGCATCGAGCACTAAACTTTCCAAACTCTGCAGAATCCAAGAAAAGAGCCCGAAATGTTCGATGTAGTTTTAACTCTGTAAGCCTGTTGGAATCTGCCCTACAGAATGATACCCATTCCATAGTCACTATGGGAAACGAATCGACGATGAAAAACCCAGCCAACACGACCGTCCCCTGAGCGTCCCCTGAGTGTCCCATGAGCGTCCCCTGAGTGTCCTATGAGCGTCCTAACTGTGCACTTTCGGGTCACTCATGGGACACTCAGCGGAAAACCCAGCCAGGGCTTCCATATAATATTGCAAATATTTTTTCTTTTTCTACTACCTATTCACGCTTTATCGAACGTTTACCACGCATGAAAACTAATAAATATGACCCCTAGCCTAGTTACCACGACCGTCCCATGAGAGTACCCGAGTGACCCCTGAGTGTCCCCGGTGGGCATACTATGGCCATACGACACTGTATCTCATTCCACCGCTACAACGAAATGATCATATGAAAAGGAATGTCGTATTCAATTAAATGTAATAGAATATAGGAAAGATTTACAGTGTAACATCAGAAATCATCATTTTCAGGGTTAATGGCATTTGAAACAGTGGTCTTTCTGTGTTGTCTCCCGTGTCATTTGCATCCATTGCCGTACTACCTTTCTTGTCTCCTTGAACCGTCACGTTCGAACGCTTAGCTTGACCATTGATTACGTAACCTATAAATGAGATACAACATAGGTTGCAAGGATGAGTTTGAAATGATATACGAGTCATAATAATACAAGTTTTATGGGTGTGTTTGAAATTCCATATCTTCGTAAATAATCGAGATAGAGCAAAAGTGAAACATAACAATCATACAGTATTCCTTCTAAGCATTTCAATAATGCTACAGTCATTTGCTAGCTCATATCGAGTAACCGAGATATGCCCTCCTGAACTTATACAAAATTCAAACGAGCCATAATAATACGTTTTATAAGTGTGCATACATGTATGAAGTTAATTAGTTAACATACGTGAATCGTTGATATCTCTGGAAAAGCTACGGGCAACCTTATTGCCGTACTTCAGCATGTTAGAGAGATGAACTATGGAACGCGAACATCCCCGATGCTGACATGATGTAACGTGCAGCGGAGTGGAGGCACTGAGGAACAGCGTTTCTCTGAAGGACGAGGGCCAAACGGAAATCTGGAATGGTAACAAAAACCGACAAGCATGAGCCGGAGGCCCAGTAAGTCATGCACACAACTTACTCAGTCAAAAACTCAAATGGCGTCAATCACACGACAACGAACTGTATTACACGGAGAAATATTCAAATTGGCGCGCAACAATTATTAAAGTCGACATAAACAACAACGAGGTATATCACCATTAGTCGAACGTATGCGAATGCTGCGGTTCATAAAAACACTTTTATCAAGTTATTCTTGGAATAGCTACATTGTTTGCCGCGTGTGAGACGTTTCAGTTGAGTGTCCCAAATGGGACGGTCATAGGACACTCAGGGGACGGTCGACCGTCCTATGAGCGTCCCATGTGTTGGCTGGGAAGAAGGACCCAGCGCGTTGACCCTCGTGTATTAGTATCGACCCTGGAAAATAGTGTACAGAGAAAGCACGTCAAGCTAGCGAGGCACGGAGCGAGTTGTGTTTTTGTAGCCCCGGGATGGATATTACAAAAGGAATGTCTTGACTAAAACAACAGTAGGTAAAAAACAGGAATCATCCGAAGTGTAGAGGTGAATGCGACTGTCAAAATATATCATTTATGATCGTCGCTATATGCCTACACCTAAGAATACAAGTGACCGAGCGAAGATGCCGTCCGAACAACTGTATTCTTTTTTACGTTGTTCGGGTCTCTCGCTTTCATCAGATATTCAACATGTAACCATTTTTTGAATAATGTAAAATGAACTTGTGCGATTGATAATTTGTTTATACGCATGAATTGCTATCTGTCTGATTTGACCAATTAAACGTGCGACGACAACGACTATTGGGTCTTCAATAGGTTTTGGGCGGGTTTTGCGTCGCTGTCTTCTGCTGAGTTAATGTGGGCAGTGTTTCGTGTTGGTTATTCTTGAGTCTTGGAACGTTGGCCGATGATGATGTGAAAGATGTCGAGAGGAAGAAGGTATGCCCTCAGTCTTTATTTGATATTTTTAGCCATTGTTCCAAGCTCCGAAAATACCACCGGATGCCTATCTTGTGTTATTTTTTGAAAAACCATCGGACCTGAAGACTAAGTACGTTGTGGCGTTTATTATTTATGTCAGGCTTGTTTCGTCGTTGGCTAAAAAGGATGGAGCAGATGAAGCCATTGCAAAGTACGACGGTCAGTGGGCAGTAGAAAGCGAAGAAACGGCTGCTCTCGATAACGACTACTCGTTAGTTCTCAAGTCGAAAGCAAAAGCACCATGCTATTGCTACTAAGCTCAGTCGACCGATACGGTTTGACCAAAATGAGCTTGTTGTTCAATACGAAGTGAAATTTGCGAATGGCATTGACTGTGGCGGTGCATACCTCAAACTTATCAGCGATAGTCCTCATCTAGACTTGGTAATTCCTGCTTCCAACTTATTTTCTGTTTTCAGAATAATTTTAACGATAAGACGCCCTATACCATCATGTTTGGTCCGGATAAATGTGGCCTGGATCATAAGGTATGCAAATTAAACCACAATTAAACTGTCAGTTTCACTTTATCATCCGCTATAAAAACCCAAAAACTGGGGAGATCGAAGAAAAGCATGCAAAAAAGGTGACATCTGATATCGATCGATACTTCTCAGACAAGCGAACTCATTTGTACACACTGGGTTAGTGCCGTGATTTCGTGAAGTATCTCCCCCTAGTATTGCGATCGGATAATACTTTTGAGCGATACATCGATCAAGTGAAGGTCCAAAGCGGAAGTTTACTGAAGGACATGGAGTAAGTTCAGAAGATTGCTGAATAGTTTTGGGCTATGTATTCCGAGTAATCAAACATGTACCCGGCCGCTTTTCATAAGTGCAGGATGTTGAATCATGTTTGCGAATGCCCTTTACAGTTGCGTGGTTCGCACTTTGTTTCCTAAATTTTGTGCACGTGCCCAAACGCAACCTTATTCTGCTAGTACCTGTCATCATCATCATCATAGACAGCAATACATCAGTGGTTCACACTGATGCTTAACTGCCACACAACCACGAAGGAAAAAACCCTATATAGGAAGAAAGAAGAAAAAGAAAAAGGGGAGGGGAAGTAGACCTAA
>LOND01002572.1:27258-50266 GCA_014220965.1 Paragonimus kellicotti
AATCTGTCAGCGAGGCAGATGGCACGCTAATCTATAATAAGTCCAGAAGATCAGAGGGTGGGCCGGAAACACTTTGAGGGTCAATTTAGCTGGCCTCCTGCTTCTATTGTGTTGCCGCCACAAACTTGTGATGTAGCACCCTGGTCGGTAGATTTGGAACCACCCACTGAGACTGAGGTTCGCAATTGCCTTTCGGCTCTCAATCGTAATAGGGCTGCTGGTCCAGATGATTTTGTGCCGGCATTTTTCAACGAAGGTGGACAGACGTTGGTAGAGGCCTTGATTCAATTGTTTCAACTTGTGTGGACGACGGAGACCATCCCTCCGTGCTGGGGTCACTCGATAATAGTTCCCATATTTAAGAAAGGAGCCCGGGCTCTTGCGAAAACCATAGAGGGATTAGTTTGACCCCAGTCATTTCAAGGGTTCTGGCATCCATTATACTTCGTCGACTCACTGCAGTTCGGGAGGTAAACATTAGGGAAGAACAGGCAGGGTTTCGCCCTGGGCGGGGTTGTATAGATCACATTTTTACCCTTCGTCAAATTCTGGAGCAGCGTCATGTGTACCGCGGCCAACAATCGCCGTATTCCTCGACTATAAAGGTGCGTTTGATTCGGTGGACCGATCTACACTTTTAGAGTCGCTTAAACGTAGGGGTGTACCGACCAAGTATGTGAACATACTGTCGGCGCTTTATTCCCATACTTCAGCTCAGGTTAGGGTTTACGGTGAACTGTCTGACAGTTTCAGCACCAGGAGCGGCGTACGTCAAGGCTGTCCCCTTTCACCATTTTTGTTCAATTTCGTCATAGACGAAATAATGGAGGACTGTCTGCGGCACTCAAATGATGCCGGCGTGGACCTCCTACCTGGTGAAAGACTGACTGATCTTGATTATGCTGACGATAAGGTATTTGTTTGACAACTTTCAAGCGGCACAAACAACACTGGACGCTATTTCGCGTTCTGCTAAGTACTTCGGAATGCGCTTTGCAGCCTCAAAATGCAAAGTGCTTCTGTGATTACGTAGATTTAATGTTAGATAATGAAGTCATGGAGATTGTTGACCGGTTTGTATACCTGGGAAGCTGCATCAGCGGTGGCGTCGGAGGTGTAGGGAATGAAATAGAAGCGCGTATTTCCAAGGCTAGGGCGGTGTTCGCTAATCTAAGACACCTATGGCGACAGAGAGGTATTTCTCTGAAGCTTAAGGGTCGCGTATATCAAACAACAGTGAGGGCTGTATTACTTTACGGCAGCGAAACCTGGCCGCTCAGGGTAGAGGACGTGAACCGTCTTCAGGTATTTGACCACCGATGTCTGCGTTCAATCGCTCGTATCGGGTGGCACCAGCGAGTAAGCAACGAGGAGGTTAGGAAGCGGGTGTTTGGCACTGATTGTCAAACGAGTTCTCTTGTTCAGTCGCTACATTTGCACAGACTTAGATGGTTAGGTCATGTACTAAGGATGCCAGCTAGTCGTTTGCCACACCGAGCACTGTTTGCCGACGCTGCGGCCGACTGGCGCAAGGTGCGAGGTGGAGAGATGACCTGGCGTAGACAAATGAAATCGTTCACGAAGGGGTTGGTCACTGTAGATCGGGTTCGTCTCCCGGGCTGGGCCCTCGCGACTCAGAGTCGGTGGCTTGAGACGTTAGGTGAGATGGCGGCTAATCGAGCTCAGTGGCGTGAATGTGTCGTTGTTTGGCCGAGTTGTCTGTGAAGTGAGTGCACTTAATGATGCGGGGCAGTGAAAGCCGTAAGGAAGCTGTCTTGCTGATGACGCCTTACTTTCACTTACAGCTCGGTTGTTTGTTTGCAAGGTGTAGGCGCCTTGATGTTGTATGTTTGAATATAGACGTAGCTATTTTTAGTAGTTAGGTCCCTTCCCCTCCCTTCTTTTTTCTTCTCTCTTCCTATATAGGTTTTTTTCTTCGTGGTTGTGTGGCAGTTAAGCATCAGTGTGAACCACTGTCTATGATGATGACGATGATGAGCGAATTCGCTGTTAGGATTGCCTTAACCGCATATGCAGAGAAGGCACTGCTTGACTGAATACCCATCAACAGCTGTCTTCACGTTATCAGACTCGAGGGTACGATGAGTGAACCGAACCCAGAGACGCCCATCACAAACACTTTGTTCATTGTTGTGGCCCATGCCCCCACGGACAGTAGTCCAGTCGTATTCGAAGGTTATTGTTACCACCAGCTGACCATTTTAGTCGATACAGCGCGGTGTACTGACATTGTAGTGCTGACTGGAGACTTGAACGCTTAGGTAGGCAGGTTAAGCGCTGACGAACGTGACTACGGTAGCCCACATTCTTGCGGTACTTTTCGAACAGACACTTTGTTGCAGCTGTGTGCCGATAACAGTCTGTTTCTAAGACGTATTGATTTTCGATGTTCTAGGCGTCAATGCGCCACCTGCCAACTTCTAAAGCCAAATCGCTCGTGAACACAGACTGACCGCGGGAATGTTAGCTGTCGGCGGCTTGGCTGTCTCCATGATTTCAGATCAATGTTGAGTGTCCTGCGTGGATTCCAGTCAGGCACTGATGTGCCAAATTCGCTCTGCGACTTGGTTGGAGACCACTTCGTCGTCAACCACAAACTGACGTATGTAAACTAGCAGGGACAGGGGCGCTTCACGCTTACCATCGTGCGCTTGCTTCTCGTTTGGGTTCCCACCTGTCGGACGACATTGAAGCACATTCGGTATATATACGGCATGCCGTGTATAAATGCGGTACTGCCTCATGTGGTATTGATGCTCGTTCAACTGCCAGCCGCTTGATCTCCTTGCTATAACTGGAACTTCTCAACGCTCGCTGGGCTGTTCGATCTTCCAGAGAGTATAACTTGGCCGCAAGACTACTCACATAGGAACTCCGGAAGCAACTACGAGAAGATCGCGAGGCCTGGTGGACACAACGCGTTATCGAGATGGAACAAGCCGCTGCTACCGGGAACTCTCGAAAGCTTTTCCATCTCATCCGAACAACTGGTAGCAGGAAGTCAGGTGTGAGCGAGGTAATCTGCGAAGCCAATGGTGAGCCTATTCACGACCTGCAACGACGATTGGCAGGCTGGACTGAGCATTTCCAACAGCACTTCAACTGGCCATCCCGCACCACTGACTACGCCTTCGGACTCTGCTGTGTTCATTGGTCTGTTGACGTTTCTCCGCCCTCGGAAACAGAAATCTCTTTCGAGGTCAAGTTTATGAAATGTCACAGGGCACTCAACTCAAACTAACTCCCGCCTGCTCTTTTTGTAGATGGAGGTCCAGCCTTAGTTAAAGAGCTGACGGCTCTGCTTCCAGAAATTCTGGATCAGTGAAGTTGTTCCAAGTGACTGAGGTTTGACTAACATCGTCCCCATTTTCAAAAAGGACTCACGCACTTCGTGGGCGAATCACCGAAGGATGAGCTTGGTTTCTGTTGCGTCAAAGTTGCTCGCAGTCATTGTACTTTGTAGACCAAAAGAAACACAAGCTGGGTTTCGCCTTGACATTGGCTGCATTGATCACACGTTCGTAAACTGCGGCTAGGCCAACGAAACCCGTGAGACGCGAACAGTATGCTCAAGAATAGACAGTCTATCCGTTCAGAAGACACATCGGCGAACTTCATCATTGTTGACACGATGTTCCCACCACATACCGCTAATGCTTCGGAGACACTGATGGTCGAAAACGGATACTCTGTGAACATCCTCCGCGCGGATGTACCAGCTTTCGGAGCCGTACAGTAGGACTGTTCTTATATTGACATTGCACACTCAGCCTTTCGTAGAAAGTGTAAGATCATGTGTAGGTTGACAGACTCCGTCTGAGCCTAGCTATGTAACCTATGATCTCACCAGACATTCCATCATTATTGATAGTTCCCAAATTGCATGAACTTTTCGACTATCCCAGCTGCCCACCACCATGAGTGAGAGCGGGCGCAACAATTACGGGCTGTAAAGGTCTTACCAACCTGACGACCTGAAGCCTTTAATCTAAGATGTTCTGGGCTCCACTGTGAACTCTCTGGCCAATCAAGGTCATTGGCGTGAATGTTGTCGTTGCTTGGTCGAGTTTCCCGTAAAGTAAATGCACTTATTGACAGGGGGTGGAGAAAGGCGTATTGGGGCTTTTTTGCTGATAGCGTCTTACTTTTACTTATAGTTCTGTTTTTTGATTGCAAGATGTAGGTACTTGGATGTTAAATGCTTGAATGCAGGCAACTGTTTTTAGTAGTTAGGTGTCCTTCTCTGTTTTTTTCTTTCTTTCTGATTAAGGCTTTTTTTTTCATAGTTGCATGTTACCTAAGCATCATTGAGAACTACTGATGTCTTTGGTGGTGTGATTCCTGACAGGTTAGAGTGATTTCTTCGCATGTTCTTCACATTAAAGTCGAATACCTGGGAGCAGTTCCGCGGCATCATGTCCGCAGTTTCTCAGAACACAATGTACGATCTCGTGTACTGTAAAGTTGAATAAGGAAAGGCAGGCTGGACAAGACACTCCACTTGAGACGCTGAGGATAGGTGGTACTCTGCCATAAGCTCTAACCTGACCGGAAATCTGACAGTATATTGCCTTCCGAATGTTCACGTACTGCGTGACCACATCCTTTCTCGATAAACAGTCCAGAAGTGCTGTTCTGTTAACTGAATCAAACGTATCTCTGACCCCCGAAAGTCCACTTGTTGGCCTTCTGTATGGACGGCAGAGTCTGGAGATGGGCGTAGACGTATGCACAACAGGTACATCGGATGGTGCTAATCAGTGGAGAAACATGTACCTGGAAAAACCAACCACTAACTTATCGCACGAACATCTCAAAATGAATTAAACCGTATTTGCATTTTCGAATGCTGCTTGACTCCTTTTGAGGGAGACTTTCTTCTGCTTCCATATTGTCTACTCCATTCTGTTTCACCGAAATGTTTTCGATGACAGGATGAAGAATTATTCAAAGAAGCGGCAGAGGAGTATACACGCACGGTTGAACGATTGGAAAGCAAGTACATGTAAGTCAGGGCTTCTCTCATTTTCGCCTTTCTTGCGTTTTCCTTTATGTTGATTTTCCGAACTTAATCTGACAAATGTGAGTAACTCACTGTGGAATACGAAAGCTTCATAACGCTGACTTAGACTTTGGTAGTTATCTATCCCATCGTGTTAAACGTTGAGATCAAAAGTACACTTTTGTGGCAAACATTGTTTTGGGTGTAAGGTATGCTGGTGACAAGAGCACTGCAACCTCGTACCCTAGCCACTTACAGGGTCTGAGTGCTCTAATACTCCTAATGTGTAGTTGGGTGTCCACTATAGGGATCATCAAGAAACCGAATTGTTGTATGTAAATTTTGCACATCAGCTTGATGAAACGTCTTGGCAAGTAAGTCGGGCTTGTGCGGCAAATCATATACTTGATACATAACCACAGTGCACAACTGTTCCTCTTTTCCGGTTACACAGTATATTCAGTACGCCTTTGTTTTACCTCAATACAGTAATATGAGTGCTGCTCATGCGTGATATTATTGGAACATTTATGGGCGTAATTTTGCTAGTGCATTAGTTAACACACTCGCCCCACAAACATATAAGCCAGTGTTCAAATCCAAGTATCATTAAGGCTTGTCTCTTATACACATCGAGCTAGCTATGCGTCCATTTGAATTCAAAATAAATTCATAAAACCTGGTTCACATATCGTCGAAAATCGGATGCTATAAGTCGTACGGGCTTGAAATTTATATTGCTCTCATGGTGCACTGTACCCTCGTGGACAACTAGTTTTGCATATTTCTTGTCACCGTCTTTCTGATACACTAGTCCCGGTGCACTTTACTGTGAGTTTAACACATTGTACCATGCCCTGTATGTCTACGATGGTATTTTGTCTTACTGTAGGCGTTCCATTCCGGGTGGCTGCTGTACAGCTGCAGAACAGCGAGTCGAAGACTGCTACCGTGCCAACCCAGATAAAACGCTCCTCTGCTCTCAGCTAGTTGAAGAATACGTTCGCTGTGTGAACACTTTCCGGTTGGTACGTACAACTTTGCTTCCCTTTTATCTCCATGCATTTAATAACACTGAGACCTACCACCCAGTAGCTTTTAACGTTAGGTTGTTGCGCAACCGTGAGCTTCTTATCTATTTAGTAGACAAGGGTGCGCTCGATCTTTGTTCACCCAACAGTTTTAGTGTCTTTCTTGAGGAACGGTCATGTTATGACCCCAACCAGCGTAAAGCTGACAGAATGTGGCAAATTGTAAAAACAGACCCTGTATATCGAACAATGTTTGGAGATACTTTGAGTGCTTATTTCTGGCCTAGTACGGAATCAACGACTGTGACCAAGAACCGAAGGTGCGTGATGGTCTAACTCCTACCGTACGTTACTCGGGATGAAGTCAATCAGCAATGAGTTGCGCGACTGAAGATACCGGTCGAGGTGCATGGTTACAACAGTAATCTTCAAAATAGCAACGTGATCGTTGGCCGCTACTCATTATCCATCGCATACAAAACGGTTGAATAACATACTTTCGAGCATATTCATATTGTGCATGACACATTGATGACAACGCCCCCTGTCAATCACACGGTAACGGTTTCGAACCCCGTTTACCTCAAAAGCTTTTATGTAGGTTTGAGCAACTAGAGAAGACTCGATCTGCATCTCGCCTGTCATGCATAATTTCAGTGAGCACTATTCAGCATGAGCGTTAAAAGCCGATTTTGTTACTTATCATTAAGTTCATAGATTTGTACTAGGGGGCGAAATACTTTTGTTATTTTGTTCCTGTCTCTGTCTTGGTTAGAGAACAAAACTTAGACAATTGACGAAAATAGCGATATATGAAAGTGGTGATTATCCTAGGGAGTACGTCAGCACCGAACGTTAAAATACATTTTTGCAACGTTCTAACAGATTTGTGCATTTGCTGACATGTAAAAATGTTACAGGTAGTCAGTCACGAAATATGTAGTGCGCGTGGACTCCCACTTACGTCGACTAAGATTTAAAGTCTTCCAACTATGGCCACAAGGTGTGGTAATAATTTTCATCGTGATAAGGTTTTTACTGTGCAGAAGTTCTTGCGTAATATTTTTTTCTTTGAGACCTTATTCTCAGTGAGTGATTTCTTTGGCACTCATCCATGTTAAATGGACAACGGAAGCCTTACTTAAGAAGTAAATGCAGCCGATTGTTGAAAATGTGATCATCCGATCGTGTTTAATGTGAGGTCATTGGCGCAGTAACCAACTCAGCTGCCTTAGAAAAACGTGAATGGAAGTTGAAATTGCAGTCATATCAAGGATGTGCATTAATGTTGAGCTGTAGCAAGTGGGAGCCTCTAGTCTGGTTCATCTTTTTGAAGAGTTGCCCTTGAAATATATGAGTATGAAAGTTGCAATAAAACTTTAATGATGTTCAGGTTGCGTCAACTAGCTTCACTTAGAATCTTGTTATTAATTTTTAACCCTTTTGTTAACGTTTTCTTCTAGGATATTCCACGTCACTGTTGAGGTGAGCGGCAGCCCGAGCCACAGTACCTTTTGGTCAGGCTCATGGCTGTTATGATGATGATATATCAGCAATCCAATTCGTGCCTAATCCCTTTGTGATTAGTGGTGATAATTTTGTGATCGGCCCTTGATGAGGGCAGATTAAGGAGTTAAAACCTGTAGATAGGATTTCAGCGTGGGAGGAATTTATTGTCATTCGTCTTTTTTCAGATTGCATGATGTTTCGATTGATTTAAATTGTCCATTAAAAACACTCGTACGTTTCATTCACATACGAAGATAGTTAGTCTGGTGCCGCCGACCTAAAAATCAGCGCAGCTTTATGGCCAATTTTACGACTTTACACCTATTCTTGGTATGATAAATGGATTGAGAATAACACAACGTTATGAGCAAGTTGTAATACTCTACGTTTCAACCACCTCGGGTGGCCTTCCTCAGGAGTGTTGTAATTGCGAGTGTTTATCCACGATTCTCTGATTTAATCAGTTCAAACTGTTCTGAGGAACTTTCGAATGTTTTACATCGTCGTCAAAGTCAACAATATACCGGTGGTTTGCACTGATGTTTACTCGTCACGAAGAAAAAGCCGTATGTACGAAAGAAAATTATGAAGATGATGGGACTTAACTAGTATAAACAGCCATAGCAATATCCAAACATTTAACATCAAACGCCTACACCTTGCAAACAAACAACCGAGCTGTGAGTGAAAGTAAGGCGTCATCAGCAAGACAGCTTCCTTACGGCTTTCACTGCCCCGCATCATTAAGTGCACTCACTTCACAGACAACTCGGCCAAACAACGACAACATTCACGCCACTGAGCTCGATTAGCCGCCATCTCACCTAACGTCTCAAGCCACCGACTCTGTGAGTCATGAAGGTCCCAGCATAGGAAGCGAACCTGACCATTAGTGAATGACTTTATTTTCCTCTGCCAGGTAATCATCTGTGCACCGCCCACCTCACACCAGTAGACCGCGGAATCGGCAAATGGCACTGGATGTGGCGTACTACTAGCTGGCATCCTTGGTGGGCTGCCAAACCGTTTGAGATTCTGCATACCTAAACATTCACCGAATATCCACCCACTAGTCTCTTCGTTACTTACTGGTTGTTGCCATCCTATGCGGGTGATATCCTTGGTCAGCTACCTGAGGGCGGTTGACGTCTACCGTGAGCTGCGAGGTTACGGAATCGCAACATGACACAGCCGTCTTATGTATGTCGCCTTTAAGCTTCGGAGAGATGCTCCCCTGACGCTAGAGAACATCACCGTGGTCTTGGAAGCATTAGTTTATCTGTTATCCTTTATAATTCCGCCGTTGCATACGCAAACTCCTGGCTACACAAACCGGTCAACAACCTTCACAGATTCACTATCCAACGTTAAGTCTACGTTGTCACCGCAGTCTCGCAGAAGCAGTCTACGCTCTAAAGCTGCAAAATGCATTTTGAATTGTTTAGCAAAATGAATTGGCGTTTAGCGTCGTGTATGTTGCTTGAAACTTATCAAACTACACCCTTTCGACGGCACAATTAAAATTAGTTGTTTTTCGTCAGGTAGGAAGTCCAATCCGACATGTTATTAGTGCCGCAAACAGTCCTGCGGTATTCGGTCTATGACAAGATTGAACAGAAGTCTTGAGGTACGCCGCTCTTGATGCTTAAACTGTCACCGTAAGCCCTAACCTGAACTGAAGTGTGGAAATGAAGCGCCCACAGTGGGTTCACACACTTGTTCGGCATACGCCTGTGTTTAAGCGACTCGACTGAGTCGAATACAGTCGGGCAAAACGGCAACTGTTGGCTGGTGGTAGGTATGACGCTGCAACAGAACTTGATAGAGGGCGAAAGTTTCGTCAACACATCCTCGTCTAGAATAAGCCACGCCGGTTCTTCCCTGACAAGCCTCCCGGGCTGCAGTGAGTCGACGAAGTATAATGGATGCCAGAACCCTAGAATGACTGGGGTCAAACTAATTCCCTATGGTTTTCGCAAGAGCCCCGGACTCCTTTCTTGAATATGGGAACTATTATCGAGTGATCCAAGCACAGTACGCTGAGATCTGACGAGAGGAACGACTGGGTTTTCCGAATTCTTTAGTTTCAAGGCCTGTGCCGCAAAATAGCTGGCAGGTGGCAGTGTTCCGGAACCAGTGCCACTCTTCCCGAAAAGAGGCCATCTTTCAACTTCGTCTTAAGGGACCAGGAGACTGGTTCGTTAGACTTCTACCCATTAACCTGCCTGGTACGAGTCACTCTGTTGACATGATCACACCAACCGGTTTAGTCCATTAGGCCATCAAGATGCGCAATCCGTCATACCGCATCAATTTTCACTCTGGTTATGGCGGATCTCCTATAACTCAAGTTTTAATGTTATCGTTGTGGGACATCATTGGCCCCATGGGAGTACTCGATAGGGGCAATAGAAAATAAACCATTGCGGAACGTCATTGCTAACAGCAAACTACATTTGTGGCTGTCCAGTAGCTTTTCGCCTTGTTGGCTAATCCGGTTGCAAAAAATTACCAGGGTTGCGACTATGATGTTTTATTTGTACGGAGCGATCAGCGCTATAAATTTTTCAAAAATTAGGATGAAGTGTATCAACGGACAGTCTTAGCTCAGAAGTACCAGCCGATTCCTGATACAAAGTTGTTCCATGTTTTGTCTTAGTGAGCGGTCCACCACATTGACCTCAAATACCACTAAAATTAAGGCTACTGGTCCGTTGCTTGTTGGAACATTTTCTCATAGGTATGTTAAATGTCAGTGCTGGTGCTAGACAAGACTACATTTACATTGGAACCGATCTCTTAAACTGGCTGCGGTGCGTTTTTGCTGCCTGACGAATTCTTCATAAGCTAACTCACCCTGCCCTAATGATAATACCTCGATTTTGAGCATACCAGACGTGCTATAATGTTCACGGGGATGCCCAACCGCGGTCGCCAATGGTATCGGAAAACCCGGTTAAGGATTACGTGTCGGTGATAATGCTGGTTGAATTCGCTTTTGGAACTCGGCGTCGAGGTCTGTATTTGTTATTGTGCAGTTCGCCCTGCCAGAGGCCTTTAGATTTATATATAGCCAAGCACTGTCGTATCGTTATCACTGGAGCTGCGACTTCTATGTATAGTCCATTTATGTCAGCCTTATTGACCAGAACATAATGCGCCACATGATACACCGGAAGATTCTGGCTCCCATCATTGCTACGGAAAATTCCCAGCAGCCGCATGATGGTTCAATTAGATCAACAAGATCCCCTATTATTAAAGAATGTGTAACCCAAAGGTAACAGTTAGCTCAACACGTTATGCATTGGTGCAGAGTATTTAAGACGGTGATTGTGTGTATGGTCCGGCCGACCGGTTTGTGTTGATGAGTCTGTGTTAATATGAAATTAGATTTCAAATTTCAACAAGTATAACAGAATTACTAAATTTTTCTCAGTCTAACAACATGAGCAAAAAAAATCGCATTTATCACTGTATTGGTAAATTGGATTGCTTATGTGTTTTCAAACTAGTGGGTCGACAGGCTTCTGATAAACGTTCTGTTTAGCACAAATTGGGGGTAATAAAGATGGGTGGCAGCAGGCGCCATTGTAATTTTCAAGCACAACAACTCCTGTTGGACTCATTTTCATCCTTAACGTATCATTTGGATTTGAGCTTCTCCCTCATTTGCTAAGAGCAGTTATGTCCCCAATCCATTAGTTAGTCGTCAATATTTAACTAACTCATGTTCTATTGTATAATTTTTCTGCTTTTTGTTTTAGGCCACTGCCCGAAAGCAAGCTGTTCCTTCAATGTAGATTCGCATACCTGTGACATTATCAATGATGGTGAAGTTCTAGGAATGTTTTTTAAATAAAAGCTAGTGATGTGCTCATTTTTTTGAAAACCAAGTCTTAAGGTTTCGTATCTGAGGGGCGTCGGCCTTCTCTTTCGTCACTTCACCACTTCAGCTAACAGTTGCCTATTAACGACGAGGCAGGCGAACTTGTAGTTCACAGTTCTACAGACAAACAATGGAGTACATCAGTCATCTATAAACAGATTACGTGTCTATGAAATATCAATTAACAGAAATGCACCTCTTAAGTGCTCGGTTTTCGCATGATTATTTCGCGCCCCAAAACACTAGTTTCGATATTTATAACCGGATACCACTTTGTGCTCATTTGAACTGGTTAACGCGTATGAACAACTGAAACTTAGCTAAGACGACATTACTTCTTAAATTGTGCTCCTTTAACGATTGTAAAGAAGGATTTCATATGGTTTCAGAAATGCGTTTATACTTCCACTCATCGATTGGTTCATCGTTTTTGGCCTGATTGTGGTTACAAGCATGAAAACCGAAAGCAGCAGAATGTGTACACATGAGACCAAATTGGCAATCAGGTGTACATGGCCAAGTTTGGTTCGATGATGTTTTTTATCGATGAGCTGCACAGTGCGAGAGAAGGAGTGACCAAAAATGTGAAACTAGATTTTATCAATATTCTGTGTTATGGTAGAGAATATAATTGGAAAATATGCTGGTTAGGGAGGGATATCACAGAAAACCTTCGAAGAAAATATCTGATAAGACCAAAAAATATTTACATCTGGAAGTGCGTCTGTCTGCAAAGCATCAGATAGCCCGAAATCCATTTTGATT
This sequence comes from Paragonimus kellicotti, assembly GCA_014220965.1. Classification (NCBI taxonomy): domain Eukaryota; kingdom Metazoa; phylum Platyhelminthes; class Trematoda; order Plagiorchiida; family Troglotrematidae; genus Paragonimus; species Paragonimus kellicotti. The sequence continues at coordinate 39,476 of LOND01002572.1, forward strand.
CCAAAATCTCGATGAACTTTTGATCAACAAGTTCATGCGGTTGATTTGAGCAACTCGTCGATGTATTGTGATTGTGATTCCGGCAACGCTAGAGGGGCAAGGTGCCCAGTTGCGTTATGAATGAAACGATCCGTACTGGGTTGACCGCACACCGTTTGAGCTCGATGCCAGCGATACGTCGGCACCGTGTCACTGAAGTGCCGTTTCTGGGTAAACTGGAAATGTAAGAGACAGTGTGGTGTAAACGTTTCATTCCGCGTCTGCATTCGTGCACAAGAACCTCGGCAATACCTAACGTTCTTCAGGTTATGAGCTGGAAGCGTCAGGCTTACGCGCTAACCAAAATGCCAGCATTTGGTGCATTAATCGAAAACTTATGAGGAAATCAATAGTTGACAGGTATGCTTCTAACGGGCCATTTCCGTTTGGACCATAATTTTTAATTACGTCAGAAACCGATAAAAAACCCAACAACCCATTGTTGGTCAATGCTTCTGATGTCTTCACTTTTGTGTGCTTCATCACAAACCCACTGTAACGGGCCATTAACCGTTCTTTTCTGGACGTAACGATCCGGACTGAGCCAATCGTTGCCGATGAGTTAGTGACAAGTGGAAATCGATGGAAGCCAGTAACACCACTTTCCGTCAACAAGTGAAATGTATCCAAAGCCCAATTAAGATTTGACTTGTTAGGCACGGAGGCGGGGTATAAAGAGACTGATGACCAGGTGAGTTTGTTTACCCGAGTTACAATCACGACAAAACAATGGTAGTTCGTACGTCACTTTAATATCGTTGTTGGCACAAATCAAACTGTCTTGTTTGTAGTAGCACAGCTGTCAAAACTAAGCGAACGGTGGTGACTGGCGACAGATGAATCGTATTGGTGTTCCAACGGTGTGTTGGAACTGACTCTCAGAATTAACAGCTTATCCGGCTGATTGTGCACCATAGACACGGTTGCGCTGACCAAGACAGGGAGCTGTCAAAGTCACAGCTCAGTTTGGAGCACCCAGCAGAGCCAATGAATTAGTAGGCGGTGTTGACAGACTTAATCCTATAACAAACAAACGCACCTGCGTTTGAATGGCTGGCTTTAAACAAGCTTGCGGGTCACTAAGTAATTTTTTTTATTAGGACGTACTGTAGACGGTGCTTGAAAGTTGAGGATGCGGGTAACCTTAACGGGTCAATCTGCTGGATGCAGCGACGAGTATCATCATTCAACGCCCCCTTGCAGCCCATCTAGCTCTTTTGGAAAATACGAATCTCATCAGTATTTATCTCCTTGCGTAGCCTTTCATGTGTAAAACATTCCAGTGAAACTGTAAAGGCTTTGTGTATGAAAGCGTTAGTTTGTAAGTGATTGGGATTAGTCTGTTGAAACTGCTCTTGACGACCACATTGGTGTGTTCTGAACTTCATTGGATGTGCCCGTGATGGAATTGGAGAGTAGACCATAAGAAGAAGAGTGCGGTATACTTACGTGAAGGAGCAGTGCCAAATATAAACGTAACTTGGGTGTTACTCGCCGAATGGTACGGTCGTTAATTTCAAGTGACATAATCAACAGTTTTAATAATTCGAAAATGAACCATCACGCGTACACTGTACAATGACGGAAAAGTTTCGCTTATGGGTTCAGGTTTGTGTGATCATTTGCGTAGTCTTCAACATCACATATTATGATTACTGATGAGTAGTAGGGGATTTGGTTTTCATATAGATTGAACATCACCCACAATTGATCGCAGCTGTCGCATTCCCATAGACTTTCCAGTCGGCCCTTTTGAAAAGAAGCACTATATATTACGGTTAGTTTAATCGGAAAATAGAATCAGTCCACCCTTTTAACTACATCACATAGTACACTTTCATCATACGTACGTATGGCCACGTTCGATGAGTTTAGCTAAATCCCCATTGACCATCCACGACAGTCGAGAAGAGTGGACGTGATGAGGTAACTTATCGCCCTTGCAACCTGTTTCACTCATTTATCTCTAGACAATTATCAACGACGCATTCGAATCGGGTTGACCGTTATGTCTAGATGATGTCTTAAGCTCCCTTCACTTCTCCGGGCCTGCTTCATTCTGCTCGTGTTCGTGCGTCCTGTCCCGTACATGCGTTGTCTACATGCACCGAGCTCACAAGTTGTGTTCCATCTCCCACAAGGTCGATAGTTTACCCACTGAGCGAGCGCCCCAGCGCATGACTGCTAACACCTAGCTACTGTCACCTGGTTAGACATTACACAATCGCAACTTGATCTTGAGCAATAGGAAATAACCTAGTTAGAAGTAACCGAATAGACGCTGTAAAGCAGTTGCAGTTGATCTTAAAATATGACTTAGCTGGCAAACGATAAATCGAAAGCAAAACGTTACTAAACGGAAATAAAAGCTACTATTGATAATCTGTGCCTACCGCTAGAAACACACAATTGCTACACGCGATGCACTGGAACTAAACAAGACGAATCACGTGACACAGTTTTTTTGCACAAGTTAAGGGAGAGTGAAAATCCTACCTAATATTATCGATCTGTCTTAGACAAAGCGAGGAAATCAACTGATCAATATCTTATTGACACTTTTACCATAAGATGTCAAGCCGTGCGATGTCTCAGGAGTTAACTACAATTCCGGTATGCACAGAAATTTACTTTCGCACAATTACAACGGGTGCATTCAAAATAGACGGTTAGACAAGTCATCAACGTGAACGTACTGTGGAGTATCCCTTTCGTAATTCCAACTTTTGGTTTAAACAGACTGTGGAAGACTTCGTTTCAAAACTTCCAGACTCCCGAGAGCCAAACACACTGCAATCGCCATTTGCCACATTATACATACTGACGCTTCTCTGTTGTGACGAAGACATGGATGTCCATCCGGTCATGTTACGTGTTTCTAAGGCCAGCTCATCTATTACACGCGGGATACATATCTTTGTTCGGTAGGACGTTTTCGCCAATTGAGATGGCACGGGCAGATTCACCGTTTCAGATCGCGGTCTAATTAAACGAGTTGTCGCGGAGACGGTCGTATGTGGACTGTTTTCCGAGTCTTGGTAACTTGAGCAAACTGTGTAGAAAAAAAAATGAAAAATTCAAGTGGTTCTATCAACACTGTTCCCTTGATCGGTTCACACGTACCGATAATGACGAGAAGAGTAACTATAAAAGGGACATGAAACATTTGCACGAAACAAAGGTAAATTTCCGATAGTTCGAGATAGTGGTGAAGGTTTAGGCGTTCAAATGTTCGCCGAGCTTGGCATTTAGGTTGCAAACGTTTCATCACCAAACGAGGTGACATCACCATGCGTAAGTGTTTGGGTGTCGAAACCTATACATCCGAATATCTAAAATATAAATTTCCTCCTTCTTTGTAAGAAAGCATCAGAAACATCAGACAGGCGCAGTATCTGTCTAGCTAGGTTGAATAAATTGTGCCTAACAGCTAATATAGTCGTTGATATCCATATCAACTGGAGAAACTATTGGAACTAATGATTAAGTTTGTCAGTAAGGTAGACCACCAAACGCAGACGGCGAAGTTTGAAGTAAACAATACAGTTAACGTAGCCGACCAAACAGCAGAACTGCACAAACCACCAAAAAGAGTATCCTTCCCAATCAACTCAGATTTGTCCGTCTCTTTTCGTGGTTCAGGTATTTTATCATTTATCATTAACATTATCATCATTTTCAGCTTTGAGTCGCATCCGTGGCTCGGGCTGCCATTGACACAGTTAATATATTATTGGTAAGTAGTGGATGATTTGAATACCACTCATATGGTCGCAGTTTTCGTATTCGCAGATTTCAATCATATTTTCCAGGATGTCCCAGGTTTGAGTTTCGCGATTTACACGTACAAGTAATGCCTCACAGGTATCTACACGGCCTTCGTTCCGCCAGAAGATCAGTGTCTTGTTCTATTTCGCTATGGGGATCATATTTGAGCTTGCTAAAAATGGATAGCGACTCCAGTTAATTGATTTTACGTCACATTTGGTCAATGGGGCCCGAACCAATTGAACACTGAACAAGAGTTCGTAGTTCAGCTGGGCCTTGAACACACCAACTATTGTAACCGACATCGTTCAGTTGCCGTTGAAGTGTTTCTGTGCGGGTAAATAGCTGGTAAAGCCTGTACGGCGTAGGTCCATATGCAAAAGGACGCTTCCCTTTTTCGTTGTGAGTCTTTATTTGGTAACCACATCCAGGAGAATGCTCATATTCACCAAACCTTTGATAGCTTTCGATCCACCTCCACAAGCCCCTTCTATTCGTATTAAACTCCAAAAAAAATCCAGTGTTTTGATAAACGACCCATTAACATTCCGATGACCTGTCAAAACGGTTTGTACTCCGAGTTGAACAGTCGTAGCTCACCGACTGTGCACGCGGGTGATTCATTTCCAACGTAGAACGGCATCTAATTTAGTCGGTACCACATAATGAGGATAAACCAACCGTGGAAGCATGAAAAAGCCGCAGTGAAAAATTGGGCTCGGCTCGAGGGTGTGTTTCTCTGACCAATGTGTACAGCGAACTGAAGCAATTTTCACGGAAATCGCATTGACTAATTCAACAAGACACTAGCAATGGAGTGATCAACCTGATAAGCCATAACAGGTGCAAAGTAGTGCATCATCCGCAAGTGTTTCCAGTCTGTGGACTCAAAATTGCGCTTCGCACATAACTAATTTGCGAATTAGTTGTAGTGTTTATCACAGACTCCATAAAATCCGTAAATCATTGTGAGTAGTAAGAGCACCCAAATGAACTGTGAGGAAACTCAATATTATAATTTTGTAATTAAGGTGACAGCTACTCTTCCCATGAAAGCATATGTCGTCGGAGATTATCGGGTGCGCATATCCAATGAAATCGGTCGTATGCTTCCAGGGAATCGTGATTGGCGAACTCATATTACTCAATTCATTTTATCCCATAAAAATGCATTGTTTGTCTGTGTCATTTGAACGACGTTGTTAGCACCCTCTTGCAACTTATTACTTCGAGTAAAATTTTTTCTATTAAATATTAAATTTGTTGACAATTACCATGTGATTCGGTTTACACCAATGTACACACAACCGCCTCTGTTCGGTGTGGATGTGAACAATCTACCACGTGAGATACCAAGTGACCGAAGATCAATCAAGCTGATTAGGTTATTCAAAAGCCAACATGTTAGCTGAAAGGTGATCGGTATGTTTTGGGTGGGTACTCGCTGAAAAATGCAACCAGACATCTCGATTTTACATCCAAAAGGACTGTGAACCGTATGAAGGCGTTCGTTTTAGTCAACGAAGATCGGACAGTCAGGAGGGGCGAGTGTTGTTAGCTGCTCTTTAAAGTGAGAGTTCTTCGGTGAGGGTGAAATGCGTAAGTCACTGCAACACAGGGTAATAAAACTATTTTTGAAATAGAGTTGGCGATGTGACGAACAGTCGTATTCGGTAATTCATTCTCAAGGCAATACGCCTACAGAGTCCTCGTCGAAACGTGTCATGAGGCGAACCACAAAATTCCAGAAGTGATTGTTATCGAATAACGTTAAAAATAACTGTCAGACTCCACATAACTGGTTAGACCTGGACCGGATGTCACATGCTCAGAGTAAGATATTTGTGTGTGGCTCAAGTGGTTACGACTGTAGTCAGGGGATGCAAAGAATGGACGAATTTCTTGTGGGAGCACACGGTTAAGTGATCCGACGGCAGTTGATTCGGCGGTCGCCAATGTTCGAGGGACTCCTTTAGGTTGGGTGACGGCAAAGCGGACTGCTTTGACGACGTCTAGGCGCTTGTTGGTACCCGCGAGAATGACGCTAGTAATTGATTTTCAGCAACTGGTTCCGGTCAACGCTAGGTGTTCCTTTAGCCCTCCTGGCGGGATTTTAATCGCATGATGACAGCGAAAAACGAATACACGAATGATGATTGACTGTGGGCTGGCTGCTAGTCTTTCAGGCTCAACCTTAGCATTGGCATTGTAGTAAACCAGCTTCTTGAGGTTGCCGCCAGAAAGATATGTTTTAACCAGAATTTTGTAAGCACTGGTTTCTTTTTAACAAAGTACGTTATCTTTTGCAGAGGTTTCCGCCTCATATTCGAAGTGATAAATTGCTCCGGATAACCATTTTGTATCGTTTTCAAGTTCTTGCTCCGCCGCGTCATCCGAACAAGTCGCAGGCAACGGGCCAGATTTCGCTTTTGTGTAATGGGCACAAAATCGTGAAGTTGATGTATTGACCTGTCCACGATGGTTTACTATATACCGACCTACTCAGAATACCGTCCGGATATCCGATCAATCTGATGCTTAAAAGAAGGAAACGCTGTTCGATTCCTCTTCGAGACGAAACGAAGTATCTGATTACCTAGAAAGTTAATTATCTCCGCCAGTGGAACATTTGTGACTAGCGAAGTTACACCAAGAGTTCGCGTTCCGGTGCTTAATATCACTCCTGTAATCCTGAGAGTTTGATGAAGACCCTATGGGCACAATTTCCACCAATATGTCCGCTAATCAACTGGCAGTCGTGTGATAAGATGAACTATGTATATCAAATATCGGTCTACAGGTAATACTTTTATAAAGGTTAGGGAGACCGTACAGACGTGAGTAATCTGTAATTTGGTTTGTTGGTAGCGTTTCTTCCTGACACAAGCTTCTTCAGAACACATGAACCAGCTTACGTCTAGTCTGCCAAGTTTGTAACTGGTTCGCTCGGTCTGAAGAAGCCTCTATGTCAGAAGTGAAACGCTATCAACAAACCAAACCACTAACTGCTCATAAGCCGTTGTGAAATTATGGATACTCAGTTGGCCTAAAGCATATTCCAACCAAAGCACACATAAAATGGATACGACATCAACACGCTTGGAGAATTTAGAGGCAAGGATACTAGACTGACAAAGTCTAACGATTATTTGACGTAAAAAACAGCTACTAATAGTGAGACATTTATGGGCAGTAGGGGGGTTCCGTGAACTGACCCAATTGGCTAGATCGATTGACTAATGCTGACTTCTGTGACCTTTCGCTGTGTGTGTTTAGACGACGCAGCAACAGCTGACTGGTGGGCACAAGGCGAATTGGAGCGACTGAGGAAGGCGTGAACAGTTGTGAAGATGGTCGTCTAGGTGGTACCGGGGGTACAACTGGGGTGCCACTGGGAATGCGGGAACAGCGCCGGCGTCGAACCAATAAGCCAGGTACAGACAACTTCCGAGGAGTTGTGTCCGTCTTAGCAGCTGTTGGTGTGCACCAGGGTTTGCTCGAAACTACCTAAAAATCACAAGTCATCAGTTAACCGTTATGTACGTGACCAATAGACAGGATCATAGAAAGTGAAATCCGAGGGCCAAAAACGTAACTTTAATCTGAAAGTGGGCGAGGTATAGTTTATCACGTTTAGGCTGAATGACGTTTCAGTAACCGATTTGCATTTGAAAGAATCCTAAATTGGTGCACCTCCACAGATTCGTGCAAAAGGAGGAAACAACAACGTGTTCCCGTCACTGTGTTGAAAGAACACTTATCAGATGATACGGTAGTGCAATGAAAACAGTTGTAGAGTAGTGAGAGTGAATGAAAAGAGGGACACTGACACACGGCTTGCCAACACGCTAAAGCAGAGTGCGAATAAGCACACTGTACGGACACAATTGAACTGATATCTAGAGAGTTGACTGTTATCGAGATTTGTACTACTAGTTTGCATAACCCGTTTCACAGAAGTGAGACACCAGATGAACCTGCTTACTGAATGTGCATTACGGTGAGCATATTTTCGCATTAAATCATTCTTACCTGTGAGTGGTCAACGATAAAAACTATGTCAGACTCCATTAAATAAATAAAACAATCAACGTCAGTGCACCAGACAGACATGTGACTCTACGGATCAAAACAGAATATTGATATGCACTATTGTCTACAGTATAAACTGTCACAGAATAGTGTATAGCATGAGTTGCGATATCCGTCGATGGTACAACAACAGCAGGTACCTACTGGGGAGGCGGATTTGGGATTCAGGCGTTGCTGAAAATCAAGCTGTTGATACTTATGCTGCACCAACGAGGCTGAACCAGGCCGTGTAATATTTTCGACTGGTTGTCGAGGTCCGTTAGCAGGACCTAATTTCGAAGCGGAGATGAAAGAAGTTGAAAGTGGGATGTATGTGTAGTCGGTAGGCAGCGCGAATTGCATGTTCGAAGAGAGACTGTGCACAGGGATGCAACTAGACGGGGTTCGAGGTGGAGGAGGTCGTGGAGGTCTTGGTTTGGGACTAAGCGGCACAGAGGACTTGGACTGGTGGTGATTTTGACCAATCGAAATGGACGACCGTCCAGCACTAGGAGCAGTGAGTGGACGGTTGGGCGGTGCTGGCGTTGGAGGATGCCTGAAAGAGATGACAGGACTGGAAACGTCAAGTAAGAGCGGAGTCCCAAATAGAGACAACTGGTGTTAAGATCCACCACGTGCATTCTTGAAGGAGCGTGAGAATTGGCAAAACTTTTCATTCTAGCTAACGAGCAATAAAAACCAAAACAACCGAAGCATCACGTATTAAGATGAGCTCTGAACCGTCATCAGGTATTTTAACCATCAACGCATCATCTGTTCGATCATGACGTTTGGTAAACACAGCAATAGGATTATTTGCTCAATGTTAGTTAAGTCTAGCGAAAGCAATCGGAAACAGTGAAGTCAATTTAGAGGCATAGCTGGCGTTAAAAAACGGCGAAAAGTGAACAGGTTAAGGGTAACATGAACAAGATAATCGAACGACAACAAAATTAACACGCGTCTGGTGTTGATAATCAATAGAAGGTACGGGCAATAGTAGCTTCAGTACGAAACAAAGATAGCTAGAAAAGTATAGCAATAGCGTGTCCCTCAGGTGGATTAAAAGGATAAGATTCAGAAAGCGGACAAACCAGTCCAGATTTCGATCTGTGCCATAAAAATTTCTACTGGCATGAGAAAGATCCATAAGAAGTAATAAAACTTGCACTATGAGAAACATGTAAAGGTAATTTTAGTATTAACAAGGTCGTTTATTCCAGGCGAAAGTTAGCCGTGTACAAGACAGAGGAGGGACGTACACTTCAGGGAGGTTCGGTTGTGAAAAGCATAATCATCATCATAGACAGCAATACATCCGTGGTTCACACTGATGTGTGACTGTTATGAAAAGCTCGAACAAAGAAATGGAACGTTCCAGATTCTCCTAGAACTAGGGGGAACCTGATCCAAGGAACATGATTCCATTACCAGAATTACGATACTTCAGCCTATTACTGACATAAATCACTGTGGGATTCAAATATATCTTCGCGAGCTTACATGGTCACAAGATCACTTATTTCTACGATTACAGACAAGGATTCCGCATATATTCACACAGAGCATTTGGTAACTAAATATGCTGCCCATCCGAAGTTTGTTTTGTCCGCGTTTTCTTTGATTCTTGCATTTCAGTGTTCGTGGGCGGTCGAAAGGGGTTACTGTTCGCGTTGTTCGTATCGATTATTCGCGTACGTATTCAGTAGGACTCGGGTATTACGAATTCCGTTAGAACTGTACCAAATGATATAAATATAGCACTCAGATGCTATGCTGCGCGATAACCGCCAGAAGTCTGGATGAGATTATTTAGTTTTGGAGCTGCTCATCATTTGAGAAAATCGTCGTTTGTGTTTAAAACATGAGAATACTTCCCACAGCAAAATACAAACAAGCCCAATGCGATACTAGTTGTAACATGCCTTGGGCTGATTGAGTATTCATAATTTAAGAACAAATCGTGAAAAGTCGATAATTTGGTTCGTTGATAACGTTTCATCGAAACATCTCCAAACTTGAACTAGCTGCAAATTTGGTGGTATTTAATTACCAGTAGTCTTCACATTTTATCCTAAAAGGTTTCTTGAAAGACATTCATAAGATGCACTCAACCTAGTATCAACGACAGCAAGGGGTTTTGATGTTACTTTATTCAAGGCAGACACGGTAGAGAATATTCGTAGGGTTTTGAGTGGGGAAGACATCAGGGCCCTGGTACGACACTGCGTAAACTCTTGGCGCACCTTAGAAATCCCTTGGCTGTTGAGAGGCCTAGCAATTGTGTAGATAGAAGACAACAGAAAGGCTGCCCATAAATTCATATCGAGCAAACGGCACAGGAAGTCCGAAATAATGTAAATGAGCATCAAAAGAACATTAGAAAACACTCCGAAAGTGAATCGGTATACCACGCCACGATCGGGAAGTTCGCAGTCGCTGGCCATACATCAGACATAGATCATGAAATTGATCTGTACTATGTTGAAGTAATCAGACATGGCCTTAGAACTACACTGAAGCGCTTAGTTGCAAAGACCATGGAAACTACGAATGCCGAACGCACTGTGAGTAGAAGTGAAGCGACTGAACTCTCAGGCACATGGAAGATGATCTTGAACCGATCCGGTGATGGCCAGATGAAACGGCAAGTTTAACACATCAAGATTATGATTCCCCTTATCTAATTTCCTCAAAAACGATTGACTCTGACTGACTACATCACATTCATATCTGATTCACTGCTTACGCGTCCGGAATTTGATAATAACTAGCAAGTCGAATCCAGTCCCTGTCTATGTACATTTGACCCATGACCTGTTACTTTCCGTTTCGTTTAGTTGCATATGTCTAGCCTACCTTAAATACCACCAGTTATAACTGGTTTATCTGTTTTTTTTCGGACGTTAACAG
>LOND01002573.1:16749-29495 GCA_014220965.1 Paragonimus kellicotti
CAAACAGTGAAGTGAACAACCGCTGTCTTCTCTAGACAGGCAAGTTTTGTCGATCACTGAATATACTAGTATAGTTTTCTAAGTCTCTTTGGCTCGAATACGTCCTGCACTTACCAACCCAACGCTCACCACTTCGTTTTCTGTTTGTAATCGTTGGGTTGGATTGGAAACGACAGCCTGGTCGTCTGTGCATTAGCTCGGACTGGAACAAGAAGGCTTCGGATACGGAGCGTGCGCGACATTACCGCGCTACTGGTTTCTAGGCCGTGGTCCACAAGATGTCGAGCTCTGATTACGGCGCTTTTGGAAGTATTTACGATTAAATTTCGTAATAAACGGGGCTTATGTTGTAAAGTCCTATGCTCTATATTTTCTCCAGTCGGTTAATTATTACGTTTTCTTCAAACTTGATTGTTATCCGTCGTCTTCTGTACGATACTGACGCTATTTAAGTGTGATTTGTTGAAGTTTCATGTATATCTTTAGAAATTTACAACGATTTAAGACAGGGAAAATGAGGGCTAATTTAGTTACTGTATTTTAGTTGCATTGTTTGCTTCGGACGATCGGCTGATGAAGCGAGGCACTAAATCAGGGCAACCGTCCAGCAAATGCTTTGTAACTCTCATTTATAAGGTGTGAACAGCCTGGTATCGATTGTTTGAGTTTAGACATGAAAATGTCAGGATTTAGCTTCAAGCCTTCCTCTCCTGTCCGTAAACTATATTTGCACGCCAGTTCGCCATCAACATGCTGGTAGACTCTCAGTGGTGTTGCTTTTTCAAAAATATTCGGGCGGCCATTTGATTTATCACCTCCGGTCACCTCGTGATGGAACACTTCGCGAGGTTATTTTCTGTTTACGTTTCAACGCCGCAGCCTCTTATTTGTTGCCTCTGTGTTGCATACCACGTTGGTCATAGCGTCCTGTGATTTTCTCCACACTGTTTGCGATTACCTCAAGGGACTTGACCACTTGTGGCAGATTTCCTAAAAGAATACTCATACACAGGTCACTGTTATATAACAGGCAGCTTCGGTTGTGAGTAGCATAGTGCGCACATTCGTTGTGCTATGTTTTAACATAACCTGTACGGGATTTCATGTAATCGGCAACTTCGCAGGTCAAGCGTGTTTTGCGGTCACAACAGTCGTCACCAAAACCTGTCATTTTTTTTTCGTTCAAACACTATTAGTCACTTCGTCATCTTTCTGGCTGTTTCCGTGGGAAATCAGTTTGTTTGTTAATTTGGCATCTTTAGGCGGTTTTAATGGAGATGTTAGGTAAGACGCATATTGTCCTTCTATGGACCATCCAGAAAGAGTGTTTCATGTACCTTTCAGTCTGTGAAACTTTAATTGGTTTATAACATACATCAGTTTTTCTGGATCGTTGCAGAAATATGCGGGTAGAAATTTTATTCAAGTGCTTACATCGTCGATGACTGAAAATGTTGAAATTTTTGAAATATTTTTCTTCTCTTTTGGATATGTACGATAACTGCCGTTTTCGCTCTATTGTCTCAGCGGAGCGAAAAATATCCAATGAAGAGCTGGAAGACATGTTGGAATCTGGAAATCCGGCCATTTTTACTCAAGAAGTAAGTACTTAGTGAACCGCGCATCCGCATGTTTCTGTAGATTAATATAGTGAATTTATTCCTTGCATTTAGTGTGGTCGTCATTCCGGTTGGCTAGTCCAAATCAAGAATTCTGATATGCATATTCTGATCGCCGTGCTCATGCTCTCCCTATCAAAACGAAACAACAATAAGTGTTGATTCTGTATACTTGAACATGGTGGTCACTTACCTTTCTACATATGTAGAGTATCATAGTACATGAACTGAGCAGAGAATGGACGTGAATCACGTTTCTTAGTGAATACAAGATATTGAGAGCTGCTATTCCACACGGTCGTTCTGTCATCACTGAGGCCATTCAACTACTATCTACCCAGTGTCGCTTTCTAATTTTGCCACTTCCACTGTGTCTTCAGGTGGTTCTCTATGTGCAGTTTTTTTTGGGTGTACAGTTGATGAGTATTAGTGCCTACAATATCCGTACCAAAAATGGCTAGCAAACTTCTCTGACGAGCACTCTCAAGTCTGAAGCTTGACATGAACCATATTTCTGGTGTAGTTAGAGAATTCTAGCATTATTGCTCACTAGAGCACACGCATGGATAGCTTCCGACCCAGCTGCTTCTTGCTCAATGTTTTTGGTGACACTGCAAGTCGGTGTATGGATTGCATTTAATTTTAACTTAGAGCATGGCTTTCTCACCTGGATACTGGTGAACAGCCACTTGCTTGCTCTCTGGGTGATTACTCTCGGTAAAGTACATAAGTGCAAGTAATTAATGTAATGTTCGTATGCTCCAGTGAACATTGCTTAACATGCTGATTAGAATGTGCTCTGCGATACTCTGGTCGATTTTCCTAAATCATTCAAGCTCGTTGACATCGTGCACTCGCACGATATTTGAGCACTGCATTTGTTTCTCTTGTAACAGAAAAAGCGGTAGTTAGTCTATTTGTCGTCCGAGCACATCTCAGACGGTAGGCAGGTTTTAATGTTTATGTACAATGGAAATATCAAAGGTAGTTGAATAGGTACGTCTAACCACTGTAAACGAGGAAGTTCTTACCAAGGAGTGCGTGTACGATTTGATAGGCGCTTTTTAACCATGCTATTGGCCTACCGTCAGCTTCATTTTTATCGAATGATTGAGTCAGGCTGGGATCCTTTCGACGGTTCGTCATCATATTATGGGAAATGTAGCTAATACAGCGCCGGAGATTAAAGTTCAATATTTTCGGGATAAGCTCCCGGATTGAAGTGGCAAGATTTACATTCTCATATTGATCAAGAGTTGGGTACACTAGTAGACTACCAGCTTGTCGGTTCCGCTCTCTCGGACGTTCGTCTATGAATGGTACTACTGGTATTCTTTGATCACCAGTTTAGATGACGTTTCGTATTTATCACGCCAAATCCTTTCCTAGCAAACCAGAGTCCGCGATCGTATCTTGGTCTTCAAGTACTATACAGTCTCCAGCTCAAGTGAGCTTGCGTTGGCACTTTAAACATTAATTAATTAGGTATGATGGGAAAGAACTTGGCGAAACAGTGGACTTTTGCAGCTGAAGAGTCAATAATCTTACTGATATGTACTCGATTTTGACTGACACACCGCCATATCAGAGGGTGTTTCCAATCGGCGATGTGAATGGTCATGAGTTTCTTAACCTGGCAGGCAACACCCACCGACCTTTTTCAACGTGGTGGTCAAGGTTTTCGTAGCCTGTGATCACGTCATCGCTTGTAAATCAGCAACTGTGGATCATGTTCATCTCCGGGGCATAGAGCCTCGGCTGACTGCTTAGGGCTGGAAGTATTATATGAAGTGGCAACTGGTCGGATTACTTAGTTCCAGTGTTTTCATCTAGTTAATCATTCTGCGAAGTAAACTAGAGTTAAAGCAGTGATATCCGTAAGAAAGCTGTTTTATCTGTCTTTTCCTCATTTGTTGCTCCAGTTGTCCGTTTGCGCAGTGTGGCCGCCTCGATGTTGAATGGCTGAATTTTTCTTTAAACTAGGTTATTTAACTGATAGGCTCGAATTCGATGTGAAAAGTTACTGTCGTTATTTTCAAGCAGAACAAACCGAATCCTCGACTACTCATCACTGCTTTTTTTAAATCTCTATCTCTCGCGGATCGGGAGTAGTTTCCACCGTACAGATTCTGATAATTTACAACTAACGGGTGTTGGGAGCAGCCGATTGCACTCCTTCCCTCTTTTAAAATGCCAACTCCTCTGTTGCCCTCTCGTTGATTAATTCTCTTCGATTTTCGTGTGGCTCCTCTAACTCTCAAGAGTTTCCTTCCAGTCGATTTCTCCTGAGGGATCGTACCACCTTCTCAGCCGGTTGCTATTCACCCGTAATCTCTCTTTATTTTTGTGCACAGTAGTAAACACTTCGAGTCTGTTGCTAACTCTACAAGGTCCTCTCCATTTGGGTACCGGTTTTCCTGGTCTCTGACCTTCCGCTTCTGTGTTCCTCATATTTGACCTTCAAACAATTGGCAACTTTCACCTATGTTATAATGTGTGGTCGTTGTTTTCCCAGTTATAAGTCTACTACCCTTCGGTGTCCTCGATCTTGATGCTATGACCTCACCGACGTTCTCGGATCTTGTTCCAACATCAGACCGTTCGAATACCCTTCCCGTCGTTGTTTCATAATAGCCAATCAGTCATCTGATTTTCCTTTTCGGGCCCATGCTCGATTGGCAAATCTTACTCTCTTGAACGTAGTGTCAACTTTCCTATGTTACCTTTCATCGTCCTAATCTACTCCAGCGATTTGTGGTCAATCTGTGTGTGCAACAACTCTGACCCAACTATGGTCTCTATTTGTCCAGTGCCAAAACTATCGCTAGACAGTTCTCGGTCGTCGAATATTTCCGTTCCACTAGAGTTAAGAATGTGATTACGTACATATGGCTCCTCTGTTTCTTAAAGCATCTCTCCAATTCCTCATTCACTGACCTCCGTGGACACTCTGAACAGTTCCCTGGTCCTCGGATGTTTTAACGTTAGTTGTTTCCTTGTCCGTTTTCTGTTTCGATTCGTTTGCCCCTCCTCCGTTCTTTCAAGACTTCTGTTTTGTCGCAATGGAGCACACGCCAGCGACGTGATTGTTGTGATATCATTTACTGGTGGATTGGATTATGGTTCCTACACCACCCAACTCTTATTCGAGCACTTGGTTAGAATTGGGCTCTTAGTCGTCCTCGATCCTGGTATTTTTTTTGGATATGAGTTTTATTTCCCCCTGTCCTATCTTGTGACCCAAGAGCTCCATCAATGTTCTTATGAGTTGAAACTTTGGCGCATTCCTACGCAAATCTGACCCACAAATTCTCTCCAACATAGCCCCAAGTGTTACCACGTGCTGCCGCTCTGATTGACTGTAAATCCCCGTGTTGTTTCCATGCAAAAGTGCAGTCCAGTCCTTGCAATGATTTCGTCATCGAGTGTCAGCCTCCTGCTTCTACTGTATTGCCGCCACAAACTTGTGATGTAGTACCCTGGTCGGTGGATTTGGAACCACCCACTAAGACTGAGGTTCGCAATTGCCTTTCGGCTCTCAATCGTAATAGGGCTGCTGGCCCAGATGATCTCGTGCCGGCACTTTTCAAAGAAGGTGGAGAGGCGTTAGTAGAGGCATTGACTCAGTTGTTTCAACTTGTGTGGACGACGGAGACCATCCCTCCGTGCTGGGGTCACTCGATAATAGTTCCCATATTTAAGAAAGGCCCGGGGCTCTTGCGAAAACCATAGAGGGATTAGTTTGACCCCAGTCATTTCAAGGGTTCTAGCATCAATTATACTTCGTCGACTCACTGCAGTTCGGGAAGTAAACATTAGGGAAGAACAGGCAGGGTTTCGCCCTGAGCAGGGTTGTATAAATCACATTTTTGATTGCATCTTCGAATCAACTACACAATTCATGGGGATCGTCATCAGTTGTGAGCAGTGCAGCAAATTTACTGCTCCTTTGATGCATTTGGAACATTCGTACCGTTGTATATTGCAACCCTGCAGTTGGTTGTCTTGTGTTCTTTCGTCACCTGCTTGATACCGAGACCCGTGTTTATTGTCCGAAATCCCGCACTTCAAGCCATTCTTAGTCTCACCCGTCTCCAAGACATTGGCTTCAGTAATAGTCTAGCTGGTTTTGGAGGCTGGCGCTAAACCATGTTGTATGAAATGATCCCTGATACGCACGGTTCACTCGATCAAGACCTTGATTCACCAGCTGAACTCGCTGATTACTTTAGCCATCATTGGGCATGTTCTCCCCCCCTTTTCTTTACCCGCTCGTCGAAATTGCTGCGCCCGTATATTTTCATCCGCCCTTTCGCACCTCGTCCATTACAACCCACGCCTGGTTGGTGTTTCTGTCAAGCATTGTCACTGCTGCTTGCTCTCGGAAAACAAAAGAACCACTTTTTATGTATGTAGGTACTGCGACGTACATAGCGTGTGTGTTTATGATGTCCACTCCTCCCACAGGTGAAGCAGCTCGCGGATTTCCTCTGGTTGTAATTCGTCTTCTTCAATGCACTAATATCCACTGCTAGTGCAATCATTTCCTTATGGTTGTCGTGGCCACCGTTGATGAAAATGGTCCCCGTACTTCCTATAACAATTGAACGATATCCCTCTGATTAGTCACCCGTGCCAGACAAAGTTGATCTCCCAGCGGCAGAAGTAAACCGTCGATGAAATGACTCGTCAGCAGCTGCTCCGTTGACACCGAGCCTAATTTGGAAGGCGTCCTACCCAGAAAACCTTGAAGAACAACAGTAAACACCTAGAGGTCCACTCCATTCCAAACCATTCTTAACCACACTGACTCCTGATGGTCGACTAGGCAGTCGACTCTAGCCTTCATGGCTTCCTTCGCGATGGCTTACTCTAGCTTCTCGAGACTTTCGTGCCGCACCTAACACTGATTTCGGCTTGTTCTTTGCAAGTGTCCGCAGGACAGCTCGATTCCCGTCGTTCCTGTTGACCCCGACCACTTCAGTGACGTTCTTTAAATCCTCCAAAAAGATCCCAACAACGCCATCTTCTTCGCAGTACGGCCAGAACACTTCCCTTCTTGAGTTGGTCATGACACCAGTTGTCCCCAAAGGACTGCGGGCACGAATGGTAGTTTATTACGGAAACTAATATTTGCTGTATACCAGTTCGTCATTATGAACAAGACCGCCCATTCGCACGCAGTGTTTGCCCTGGTTCTTGTTCGGTTGATCATGTGCATATTTGTCCAACCTCTGGACATCCGTCCGTGAATTTACGTCTGCAATACGGGTGATGATTTTATCTCTCGCATGTATTAACAGTATAGTCCTTTGGTCCTCGCCGATGGCTTACCGTTTACACATGTCATGAACAGTCCAATACGATAATACAGATCTTGTGGTACATCGCTTGTCGCACTTCAACAGTCAGAAAATAGACCCTGATTTTGAACTGAAGGTGACCATCTGGAAGGCTACCTGTAAGCCGAGAGAGTAGGGACTATCTGTGTCATACAGCTCTTCATGTACGGCTTCAAGTGGTTTACTAGATTGATTGCTTTAAAGAATCCAGAGGGACACCAACTGGTTTATTTGTATCAATCACCTTTATCCATTTTTACCGAGCGCCAAACAAACTTGTTGTGCACGGAAGTTCATTCCGATATCGTTGATGATTGCATGGCAACAATGTCCATTGAAAATTGTATGTTAGTATAACTAGTCTCCAAGCAACTTCGTGAATTTTGAAGCAACTGAGAATAATGCAATCTGCCTCGAATAGGTGGATTCGTTACTTTCATTTCTTTTACATATGAGTGATGTTGTGCAACGTTTCGGTCTTGAGAAGCTTGCGTTCCCTGAGGGACTGATTCAACAATTCACATAGTTGTGTGTACAATTCGCTAACAACCTTTTTCATTCCCATATCTATGGAGCTGGTAGCAAATACACTAGGGCTTTGATTATCAAGAGCGTTGGTGGCGTTCTTTTCCTCGGTGACTTAAGTGGGGGGGGGCGGGCAGGACAATTTTTGGTGTTGGTTGCTATGGTGCGGTAGTAGAGTTTCGGGTTGGCGCTAACTGTTTCGGTCAGCTCTGACTGAGATTGAGGTTTCTCGTTCCGTATAGCTGTTATTGCCCGTTACCGAGCATAAATGACCGTTGGCTGAGATCTAGTCAGGAATTAGTTGAGGTAGTTGGCTTTATCAAATGAGTGAATTGTGAACGTATATTAGAAGGTGTCAAGTTGATAATGTGTCGGTAGACAATTTCGTTCAGCTGATGATTGCTAAATTAAATCACTTAGTTTGGTACGGCCGTGTTCATGTCACGTGGCATGGAGCAGCTGCTTGGTGAATAAAGTTGGGAAACTCGGCTCCTATTAACCATAGAGAATGTAACAGTCGTAGTTTTCTTGTTCTGGGACGTAGTATTGTTGGACCGCTGCATGATTTTAAAATATTGTCTGATGGATTTAACGGTCCAATTGGATTAACGACGTGATAACTTCACTTCACGTGCAGTGAAACGTCTATAAAACAGCTGTTATTAGGTATAACTGCGACAACGTTGAAGCATGTATGAAAAATAGTGTATTAGTGTAAAACAGTTATCACACAACACTCTGTCATTTCATTTCACAGTTCACATCGTGGGGATTTTTTGACAGTTCAGTCAGCGTAGAATGCTTATTTTGTTTATCTGGGCCAATCAGCGCATCTGGAATCATTTCGAGTTGGGTTCTAATGACACACCGCCCGATTGTGAATAGTATCTACCAAACTAATACAGGTGAACTGCGACGGCTGGACAGCATTCGTTTGAAGTGCTTGCTTACCCCTCAGATCACGTGCGAATCTCCTGGGTTTATAGCTAAGCATCTGTAAAATGAACATCACTCGCAATGGATTGTAGCTTTCGCAAGGATGTACACTACTGATGAGCTCTACAAAGGACGAAATCCTAGTCTAATGCATTTTTCCCAAAAGATGCCAGCCAAAAAGTATACAGGAGTGTGAAAGCCACGTTCCGCTGTGAGTGCTGTTCAATTTATATGGTTTATGATTTCAGCTTGGGGAGAAGCCCCCAGTCGTTGTCCTTGATTAGAGTCGACAGGAAAGTTATTGCGTTTTCTTTCAAGACACTCGGGTAATCTGAACACTGCTCGCATGCAATTGTTTGCTTGTGATAATTCACTCGTGCGTACTGTGGGCTTAGCGGCAGCTGCTTCATGAAAGCGTGTTCAGATTTCAAATTCTGGCCTTGGCAAGGATGTACATAACTGATGAACTCTAATGAGAGCGAAACTCGAGTCTAGTGCTTCTTTTCGAAAGAGGCTGACTGGAAAGTCTATGGGAATGCGACAACTGTGATCAATTGTAAGTGGTGTTCATTTCGTATTTACCGAAATCCAACAATTGCACAATACGTCATTTCATGTACTCCTGGTTGATCGAAGTCTGATTATGTCGATCACGCTTGTTTTTCGGCAAAGAATCACGTGATTTTTCTGACTTGATTTCCTCTTATTCCCGCATAATGTGCAAGTACCGTTGGTCATCGCAGACAGATTTCCGTACATTCCAGACATGTTTTCCATCTTATTTCCATGAATGTCAGTGGGGCGACCGGAAGTCAGTTGTTATCTGTTCACCAGACTTGGGGCTTCCGGGCGTTTTTGTAAATGTTCCATGTCGCTAACTTTTGTTTTGGATTAGATATCCCATTAAAAGCAGTTAGCATATGGGAATTTGTTATGGCACTAAGCGCCCGTATGTTACGTTTGCTTATAATGACTTGAGTCTACCTGTTGACGTGCAGACAAGTGAGATTTTACCCGTTGCGTATTATCTATACAGACGATAATACAGATCTTGTTGTGGTACATCGCTTGTCGCACTTCAACAGTCAGAAAATAGACCCTGATTTTGAACTGAAGGTGACCATCTGGAAGGCTACCTGTAAGCCGAGAGAGTAGGGACTATCTGTGTCATACAGCTCTTCATGTACGGCTTCAAGTGGTTTACTAGATTGATTGCTTTAAAGAATCCAGAGGGACACCAACTGGTTTATTTGTATCAATCACCTTTATCCATTTTTACCGAGCGCCAAACAAACTAGTTGTGCACGGAAGTTTTCCGATAAACGTATGATTACGATGCATGGCAACAATGTCCATTGAAAATTGTATGTTAGTATAACTAGTCCCCAAGCAACTTCGTGAATTTTGAAGCAACTGAGAATAATGCAATCTGCCTCGAATAGGTGGCATATCGTCTACTTTCACTTTCTCTCTTACATATAGAACACTCGATGGTTAGCAACGATATTGACGTCGTTCGAAGAACTTGCTGTTCCCATGACGGACGACTCGTATATCAACATTCACACTAGTTAGATGTTGCTACAATTCGCTACCACCTTTTGTCACATTACCCATATATATCCGGAAGCCTGGTAGCCTAAACTATACCATAGGGCATCCTGATTATCCGAGCGTTGGATAGGAGCTTCCTATTTCTAATCATCGGAATGCACTTAAGTGGGGCGGGGTCGGGCAGGCAATTATCAACTGACGTGCCTGGTTGCTATGCGCTCGTCGGCTAGACTTCAGATGCATATCGAGGATTGCCGCATAACTTAGTATTCACAGGTCACAGTATGACATAAGATGATTGATGATTACATACGTATACACAGTATACGCCTTGTTTCTCCCTCGCCCGTTACCGAGGCCATACCACCTCCGCACCGTTAAGCGAATTGCAGAACCTCTACCTCGGATTCAGTCTCGAGGCTAAAAGTCTCGGCATCTTTATTCACAATGAGATAGATATCGTGACGCTCTCTAAATACATACAGCAAAGGTGTCAAGTTGATAGTGTCTCGGAAGACAATTTCGTTCAAGCCGATGATTGCTAAATTAAACCTTAGTTTTGGTTCCGGACCGTTGTATCATACGTCATAAATCACATTTTTGATTGCATCTTCGAACCAACTACACAATTCATGGGGATCGTCATCAGTTGTGAGCAGTGCAGCAAATTTACTGCTCCTTTGATGCATTTGGAACATTCGTACCGTTGTATATTGCAACCCTGCAGTTGGTTGTCTTGTGTTCTTTCGTCACCTGCTTGATACCGAGACCCGTGTTTATTGTCCGAAATCCCTCACTTCAAGCCATTCTTAGTCTCACCCGTCTCCAAGACATTGGCTTCAGTAATAGTCTAGCTGGTTTTGGAGGCTGGCGCTAAACCATGTTGTATGAAATGATCCCTGATACGCACGGTTCACTCGATCAAGACCTTGATTCACCAGCTGAACTCGCTGATTACTTTAGCCATCATTGGGCATGTTCTCCCCCCCTTTTCTTTACCCGCTCGTCGAAATTGCTGCGCCCGTATATTTTCATCCGCCCTTTCGCACCTCGTCCATTACAACCCACGCCTGGTTGGTGTTTCTGTCAAGCATTGTCACTGCTGCTTGCTCTCGGAAAACAAAAGAACCACTTTTTATGTATGTAGGTACTGCGACGTACATAGCGTGTGTGTTTATGATGTCCACTCCTCCCACAGGTGAAGCAGCTCGCGGATTTCCTCTGGTTGTAATTCGTCTTCTTCAATGCACTAATATCCACTGCTAGTGCAATCATTTCCTTATGGTTGTCGTGGCCACCGTTGATGAAAATGGTCCCCGTACTTCCTATAACAATTGAACGATATCCCTCTGATTAGTCACCCGTGCCAGACAAAGTTGATCTCCCAGCGGCAGAAGTAAACCGTCGATGAAATGACTCGTCAGCAGCTGCTCCGTTGACACCGAGCCTAATTTGGAAGGCGTCCTACCCAGAAAACCTTGAAGAACAACAGTAAACACCTAGAGGTCCACTCCATTCCAAACCATTCTTAACCACACTGACTCCTGATGGTCGACTAGGCAGTCGACTCTAGCCTTCATGGCTTCCTTCGCGATGGCTTACTCTAGCTTCTCGAGACTTTCGTGCCGCACCTAACACTGATTTCGGCTTGTTCTTTGCAAGTGTCCGCAGGACAGCTCGATTCCCGTCGTTCCTGTTGACCCCGACCACTTCAGTGACGTTCTTTAAATCCTCCAAAAAGATCCCAACAACGCCATCTTCTTCGCAGTACGACCAGAACACTTCCCTTCTTGAGTTGGTCATGACACCAGTTGTCCCCAAAGGACTGCGGGCACGAATGGTAGTTTATTACGGAAACTAATATTTGCTGTATACCAGTTCGTCATTATGAACAAGACCGCCCATTCGCACGCAGTGTTTGCCCTGGTTCTTGTTCGGTTGATCATGTGCATATTTGTCCAACCTCTGGACATCCGTCCGTGAATTTACGTCTGCAATACGGGTGATGATTTTATCTCTCGCATGTATTAACAGTATAGTCCTTTGGTCCTCGCCGATGGCTTACCGTTTACACATGTCATGAACAGTCCAATACGACTCTACTACCGCACCATAGCAACCAACACCAAAAATTGTCCTGCCCCCCCCCCACTTAAGTCACCGAGGAAAAGAACGCCACCAACGCTCTTGATAATCAAAGCCCTAGTGTATTTGCTACCAGCTCCATAGATATGGGAATGAAAAAGGTTGTTAGCGAATTGTACACACAACTATGTGAATTGTTGAATCAGTCCCTCAGGGAACGCAAGCTTCTCAAGACCGAAACGTTGCACAACATCACTCATATGTAAAAGAAATGAAAGTAACGAATCCACCTATTCGAGGCAGATTGCATTATTCTCAGTTGCTTCAAAATTCACGAAGTTGCTTGGAGACTAGTTATACTAACATACAATTTTCAATGGACATTGTTGCCATGCAATCATCAACGATATCGGAATGAACTTCCGTGCACAACAAGTTTGTTTGGCGCTCGGTAAAAATGGATAAAGGTGATTGATACAAATAAACCAGTTGGTGTCCCTCTGGATTCTTTAAAGCAATCAATCTAGTAAACCACTTGAAGCCGTACATGAAGAGCTGTATGACACAGATAGTCCCTACTCTCTCGGCTTACAGGTAGCCTTCCAGATGGTCACCTTCAGTTCAAAATCAGGGTCTATTTTCTGACTGTTGAAGTGCGACAAGCGATGTACCACAAGATCTGTAT